>NW_004624909.1:1573590-1585110 GCF_000247695.1 Heterocephalus glaber
GGGAAGGGGAAGTGGGAGGGGTAGAGGAAAAGGAAAGAAGGAAATGGAATTAATATGAGAAAATGAAAAAATGGAAAAATGGAAACAAAGTCTTTGTAAATAGGGAGGGATGGAGGGGTTGAAGGGAGGACAGGGGAAGGGGGAAAAAATAAGAACCAAGAGAGATTACGTAAAGGTGCAAATTTCCAATGATGAATGTCATATTGTATACCTAAAATGTACCAATAAATTTTTTTTAAAAATGAAATTTTAAAAGACACAATAACTATACTGCTTTCCTACACATGCAAAAATATACATGTGTGCAGAAATGCATTTTTTAAGAATAAAAATGGAACTCTTCCTGTATATTATTTTGTAACCTCATTTTCTCACTTAATGTGCCTTGAAGCCAGAAACTGATATGTTCCTACAGTTCCAGCTATTCAAGAAACTTGGGCATAGGAGTTCAAGGCTACCCTAAGCAACATAGCAAGACCTCATCTCAAACAAAGCAAAAAAGGAATATATCTTGAACACAGGCTTTAAGGCCAGCCTAAGCAATACCGCAAGACCCCCATCTCAAAACGGAAAAGGAATCTATCTTGGACATCTTCCTATATCAACAAATATTAAACTGCCCCATTCTCTTTAACAGTTACACAGTATTCCATTCTATACATATTCCATAGTTTATTTATCGAATCTTTACTGATAAAGATTTGGATTTTTCGGGCCGGGGATTTAGCTCAGTGGTTCCGGTGCCACCCCCGCAAGCACCAAGTCCCAAGTTCAATCTCCAGTACCAAAAAAAAAAAAAAAAAAAAAAAAAAGATTTTGATGTTTCAAATTACTTACAAGCAGAAGGTATTAAGCTCTGAACATTTTTATTTACAAACTTGTACAAAGATTTCTGTATACTAAATTCCTTAAAATAAAGTCACAAGACAAAAGGTTTATTCAATGAATGTAATCATTTTATACTTCAAATATGTACTAATAAAATAAAAAAGACAAAAGGTATATTAAAAACTAATGCTTTTAAACAGGATACTATACTACTTATTTCTACCAACGGTGCTGCCCCCACTGACTTGCTGAAATTCTAGAATTTAAAAAAGCTCTTTCTTAGGACTGCCAATTAAGTTCCAGACATCTCCGTCTACCGCGACTTTCTAATCTAAACGATGATACCTGATAATACCTGGGGGTATTGCCCTAGGTACAGCCCAGCCCCTACCTATATCCCAACGCCTAGGTGCCAATTCTATTCCCTGACTTAGGGGCATAATGCCACTGATAGTCCCAGTATCTGTTTCTTCTTTTAACCTCACCTGCCATTAGCCATCAACAGGGCCAGAGGGCTCTCATTCCCATCAAGGTCCATGTCTGGTGAGTCATCATCTGAGTCATTCAAGCAGGAACCAGTCATGTTGAACTGCAGAAGGAAGAGGCTCAGTTGTCACCAGTCTGAGACTCCCAGATGAATCAAGAAGGCCAGTTCCCTTTGGTGTCATGGTTGAGTTCACTGTCAAAACCCCCTGAACCAAAGTCTTCTGCTATACCTCCCCCACCCGAGCCCCACCCCCAGAGATCACAGGAGCAAGAGGTTTAGAATACAGTATATGGCTGGTTCAGGGGAAAGTTATCAATCCTGTAAAACATATTCCTTTAAAAAGGAAAAGAGCATCTTTAGATGCCCACAGAGGTTACCATAATCTTGGGGGAAAGTAAAGCCCCAGTGGGGAGGGATTTTCTCAAAGATCTGTTCAGAACTCCAACCTGACATACAATGTTCTAGAACTTCATTCCCATCCCAACATTTCAAGATTCAGCTCAAGTGTTGTGTTTTTGGAAAAGAGTTCCTGACCATCTCCCCTGCCACAGAAAATCAACCCCATCTTGTGTCTCAGGGACCCAAACATACCCCTAATTGTGGCATCCACAACACTTCACTGTACTCATTTGTTTTTATACCTATCTTTCTTACTAGCCTGTTAGCCTCTTGAGAGTAACATCCACAGCACCTGTCACAGTGCAAAGCGTAGAAAAGGTCTCAATAAATGCCTATTAAATGAGTGGAACTGGTAGCCAAACACCAGGGGCCCTAAGGGAGGTGAGAGTAGGACAGGATAGCCTGTCCTTTTGAAACCTTGCTCTTCCAAGTGACCCAAAAGTGTTGGGCTGAACCTATAGGCCAGCACCCACCTTTGCTTTCTGGGAACAGCCTGTCTTCAGTGCCTGATGATTGTATGGGTCCATGAGATTATAGCTCAACTGGCCAGCAGGCCCCAAGGCTGAACTCTCCTTGCCCTTTCGCTCTGCTTTCTTGAAGAGTTCCTTGGGCTTCAGGCCTTTCTTCTTTGAACCACTTTTGGAGGGCAGTGACAGCCTGGACATGGACACTGAAGTGGAATGGGCTGGCCTGGTTAAGGGAATGGAGCCAGCTGGGAAGATCCTCTGCAGCCCAAAGATATTGCTCGTTTTCCCAACGTTCTGTTGGAAGATGTCCTATAAGAGCATTAGTACACGAGGGGGTTAGAGCTTACTCAAGGGTTCTGTCTACACTAAGAGCAGAGGTCTGTTCCCAGCATTGGTGGTAATGCCATGGAAGTGGCTTACAGATGCTCCACGTATGCACACCCTAGTTTTTGCACGAGTCATTAAAAATTTATTGGGTGGCATTTCTTTACCCAGCCATGAACAAGTAAGGAGAAGACGAGCAAAGGAAAAGCCCAGCACTATTCAAAATTGGAGAAAAAGACTCCAAAAGCAGCTGACACAAAACAAACAAAAAATCAAGTACTAAACTGTGTGGTTCAAAGTCTAAGCACTAAAGGATTTGAGAGGAGAAAAATCTAGTCATAATTTTACTACCACCTAGCTCTGTGACATCAGGAAAAGTTATCTGACCACTCTGAAGCTCTGTTTATTCAGTTGTAAAACTAAAGGACCAAACTAGAAAGGTGACTTTCAAAGATATTCGGTGGTTCTTTTGAAATTCCCGGGAGAAATCCTAGGGACCACAAGCAGATGGAAAACATAGGAAAGGAACAAGTAGAGCCCTAGGCCTCCAAAATTCATCCTACTGAAAGCAGCTGTGCTTTGATTTGTTGTATATACTGGGCTTCCATGTAAAATCTCATTTGAAAATCAAGATTTCATTCCTTTAAAACATCTGAAAAACAATGGACGATATATAATGTATCTGTAAGTTCTTTTCAAACCAGCCTAAAGCTCTGTTTGTCTGAGATTAGTTTAAGTAGGAAGAGCTAGAGTAAAGGTAGGGCTTTAACCAAATGGTGAAGAATTTTAATAGTTGCGGTACAAGAAAATAAGGTAAGAGGTAAGACACTGTAAGGTGTAGGCAGTGAAACATGCTGCAAGCAATGAGGCAAGAAGCCCAACTTCCAGTAGTTCACTTGACTGCCCTTTAGCATGGATGTATAGCCTGGAAACTAAATGGAACCTCATATTTCCTAAGCTAAAAACAGTTTAAACATCCTCAAATCCAATTCTTCTCTGGTGCCTTTGCTACTTCACCAGCCCACACTGAGTTCTTCTCTTGTCTATTAATAACAATGGCTCACATTTATTGAGTACTTACTCTGCCAGGCACTGTGCGAGGAGCTCTACACATATTCACTCTTAATCCTACCAAAGCTCTGCAAGATTAGTAAAATTGGTTCCCACTTTAAAGATGAGGAAACTGGGGCCCTGAAAAACTTTCAAGTGACCAAGCAGGAACCAGAACCAGGTTTCTCTGAGTCTCTTACCACTATACCTTACTGCCTCGTGGTATATGCCATCTGTTGAAACATGGCTTTTAATCATCTTCAACCTGAGAGAACTGTCATTTTGTAGAATGCAGAGACTGAGTGAAAATATTAATTACAACAACAACTACAACTACCACCACCACCCACCACCACAACCCACCATGAAAACCTCCTGTGCACCAAGAACTATACTTAATGATCAATCCATATTCCTTATTTAATTCTTTTAACAATCCTTGAGTCAGTACAATTATCCTCATTTCAGACATGAGGAAACTGAAGCTCAGAGAGGTTAATTTTACTCAAGGCCCTCTACTAGACTCTAAGTTCTTTGTGGGCAGGCACTGTATTATTTATGTATCATAAAAGCCTAGCCCAATATGTGGCAGAGAGTTGAAGTACATAATTTGAATGAATGATTTACTAAATGAACAGGGCCCTTGGTAGGGGCTTCCCAACCATTCCCCTGGGCTCTATGCCAATTACAAAGGCATCACTTGAGTACTGAGCCCTTCCCAAATGCTTTCCCTGCCCCCATGCTTCTTACTTCAACCAGGCGGATCTCCCTAGCCAGATCTTTAATGAGTTGTACAGTCCGTACTGTCTCCGGGATCTCATCTTCATGATCTGGCAGAGCCTGTCAAACAAGAAGCATGAGAAATAAACTCACACATACATGAACAACTGATTTTCAACAAACACTGCAAAGCAATTAGATAAAAAAAGAGTAGTCTTTTCAACAACTGCCACTGGATCAATTGGATATCCATATGCAAAAAATAAATAAAAGAACCTTGATCCATTTTGTACACTGTCCCACCCCCAGAGACAGAATAGATCATAGACCTAAATGTAAAAACCTAAAACTATAAACCCTTTAGGAGAGAAGAAAAAAGAAAACTCTATGACTTTTGTTTAGGCAAAGATGTTTTAAGACAGAAATAACATACATCAGGGAAAAAAAGTTGATAAGGGCCGGAGATTTAGCTCAGTGGTTTCGGCGCCTGCTGCGCAAGCCCAAGGACCCAAGTTCGATCCCCGGTACCAAAAAAAAAAAAAGTTGATAAAATGAACTTAGCAAAAATAAAAACTTAAAAAACCTCTAGTGCTTTCAGACAAGCCACAGACTGAGAAAAAGTTATCTGCCAAATACATATCTGGTAAAGGACATAAAAAGAGGTGTGAGGAATTTACTTTTGGGCTTAGGCTATAAACCCTCATGAAATCAATGTCTTCAGGGAGATCAATGGTGACAAACCAGCCCCTCCACTTGTGAAGACAGAAAGTGCTGGCTGAGCAGCTATAGTCCCACAGCTAACTCAACAGCAACCCAGAGTTGTGTCTCTTTTAACTTGTTTGCCATCCTTCTAATGTTTGCAAGGTTTTTCTTTGTGATTTCTTCTATCACCTTCACTTCACCTCTGTGTCCAGAGGACTGGTAAACTTCACAGCATTTTGTTCTTTTTTCACATGGTTTGATTCTTTTTCCCTTTAACTCTTTTAATCTATCAGGAATTAATTTTGGTGGCTGGGTGGGAAGTTAAGAACCCCTGCTGGATAATCTTAATGTCTCCCTCCCATACCAGAAGCTCTGGAAAAGGAGGGAACAAATGCCTCTCATGCACATCATCTGAACTTCACAAAAGTCTTTTTCCATAAGTGTGGGCTCCTCAGAACTGTGTCCTACTCTTCTCTGCTCCCTTCAGCCATGCTCCCTGGGGCCATTCCTTGGTCCTTGGGGTCATGACTTGGGGCATGAGAAGTTAGGATCCACTCAACCACTTCCATTTTAGTGTTGCTGGAACACAGTCACTCTGCAGTTCATTCATGAGAGAAGTCAGGGACATACTAAAAGCAGCCACACATGAAGGATGTAGAGAAACAGAATCCCAGGCTAAGGCCCAGGTGCAGATGACTCAAGGCAGCAAGGGAAGGCCCAAAAGATGGCATTCAAAAATATATGAGGGAAAAATTGGCAACAGGAAATAGAGACATTGTATGGGTTAAGCCTGCAGTGAATGAAAGTTCCCCTTACGTCACTGCATGCAAGGGAAGGAATCTATAGAATATCTGAACCTTGAATATGTATTGGTATTTCAGGAGACAGACAGCTTTCTTATTCTCTTTTATACCTGTTTAGTGTTCAGTTGGGTAGATGGATATCTAAAAAACCCAATTTGGCAGTATGCACCAAGAGCCTTGTGCTTTATAAATTTTTATAAACTAGCAATTTCTCTTACAAGAAATCTATCCTGGGGCCGGGGATTTAGCTCAGTGGTTCCAGCGCCTGCCTTGCAAGCGCAAGGTCCCGAGTTCGATCCCCCGTACCAAAAAAAAAAGGAACTCTATCCTGAAGGAACAACCAAGAGATGAGGAACAAAGACTGATGCATACAAACATTTACTATATAATTATCTATAACTACATCCCTACAAATAAACACATGAAAAGGAAGCAAAAATAATCAAGTGGATAGGTAAAGATGGTACACCCAAGGAAAAGAGTATTTTTTAACTACTAAAGGTTTATGGAGAATTCTGGTGACAAAGGAAAATTAAGCTAATACATTCAGATAAAAAATTTAACATACAGTGCAACAGCAATTACATTGTTTAAATGCACATAAAAAATACCAGAAGAAAATATACCCAAACATTAATGGTAGTTTCTTCTCAGAGTTAAAATTAAAGATGTTTTTCCTTCTTTACATTCTTCTATTTTTTGTTTGATTGATTTTGATTAAGACAGGGTCTCGCTGTGTAGTTCAGGCTGGCCTTGAACTCACTTTATAGCCCAGGCTGGGCTTGAACTCCTAGCAATCCTCCTGCCTCAGCCTCCGGAGTGCTGGGATTGTAGGTATGCTCCATTACACCGGCCCTCTTCTATATTTTTTAATTCTCTAGAGTAATTACATATTTCTTTTTATATTCAGAAAGAAAGGTTTAGAGAGATTCAAACTGGTAGAGTGGTGGGTGACAGAAAAATTAAGCCTCTCCAAGATCTGGAATCCAAACACTAGAAAATAACAAAGTGGGGAGGAAATAGAGAGAAACCGAGAAGTTTGAAAGATGGATCACAATGCAGAGAAACAATCTGAACTCTCCTCCCTCAACACAGCAGGCAACAGCCAGACAGGGATCCGAGAGCAGGCACTCGCCATAGTGCTGGAGAATGCTTGGTGGGGCATTATTCCAGGAAGGGATTGATTGTATAAATCTAGGACTCAGAACAGCTGGGAGATGTCTTCACTACAGACTTCTGAGGGTTACCCACCCACAGTGACTGCATGAGAGACAGCCACAAGAAGATAGCTGTGGATAAGGGGTGGGCTGGAAAAAGAACCCCTAAGGGATTTGAGCTTGGACTGGGAAGACACACACCTCATGCCCCAAGGTGGGAGGACATGCCAGGGTTGAGTTGTGCTGGGTCTGAAAGTGTCAAAATTAAGTACATGAGCCTTTGCCCTACTGTCTACACCCATCACAAATCTGAGGTCTAATTGTTTTCCTTATCTACTGGCGAGAGCAGGGATATGTCTTGACTTGGACACTGTCACAACAGTGGACTACATAGAGGGGCCTCTGAAATGTATGGGAACCTCACAAACCCACAGGCTGTAAGGGTAAGCAGAGAAAACCATAAATTGCTAGACTACAAAACTACAGATTCAGAAAGAAAACCACCCATTCAAAAGTACAGAGATGGCAGTGCATAGTGGCACATGCCTGTAATCCCAGCACTGTGGAAGCTGAGCCAGGAGGATTGCTGAGTTTTGAGGCCAGCCTGGGCTACATAGTGAGTTCAAGCCCAGCCTGAATGGCATAGTGAGACCTTGTCTCAAAAAAATAAATAAATAGGGCCGGTGATTTATCTCAGTGGTTGCACTGCCTGCCTCGCAAGCGCAAGGTCCTGAGTTCGATCCCCAGTACTAAAAATAAATAAATAAAATTTAAAATAAGTTTAAAAAATAAAAAGTACAAAGAATACTTTTCTGTTTGAACTCTTTTTTTCTTCCTTCTTTCTTCTTCACTGGTTTACTGGGGTCTGGGGGCTTTTCCATTGTCCTTCATCCTTGTTTTGTTTTTTTTTCTTTTACTTCTTTTTTCCCCTCATTTCCCTTCTTTTTCAATTTTTTTCTTATATTCGTTCTATTATTTTTCTTCTTTCCTCCCTTTTTTCTATTATCTTCTATTTCTCATTTGGTCTTTTTCTCTGTTACCTTTATCTAATTCTATAAATACCCTTCTATTTCTTAATAGACTCCTTTGTCTCACTTCTCTTTTCTCTTTCTCATCTCCCATTGTTTAATTTTTCAAATTTTTCCTCTTGCATTCTCCCATTCCCAACCCCTTACATATTTAATACTTTAATACCATTAAGCTTTATTAATCTTTAGATGGAGAGTTAATGCTATGTTCTTACTGCTGAATTCCTTTCTATCATTAGCAGAGATATAGTTGTTGCATTTAGTACATATTTGTTGTATGTCAATATCTGGGTTTTCTTAGTGTTTATACTATAATTATTGATTTCTTTTCTATGGTTAAGGGTGCTACATTATTGGTTCTTATTGTATGTCAATTTACAAATTGTCTTGGATACTATTACTTTTGATGATTTGCTTGATACTGCCAGAGTTACATAATTGTAGCTATTCATGAGTTTTCTTTATATGCCAACACCTGGATTACCTTTATGACATTACCAATATTGTAGTCCGTTCCCAAAGAACAGGGTGTTGGGTCAACTGCACTGCATCTTCCCCTCTCAAATTAACACAGGTGGTCAGATCTTGGGACAGAGGCAAAAGACTAAGCCACGCCTAGAATGTATCACTGAAAAGCAGACTAAAGAGATCTCCATGCTAGTACTAAAGTCTTTCCACTATAAGTGCTGCAAATCTAAGGATAAACCAAAATAAACAAACAGAAAACAATAGAAACATGATTAGACAAGGCAAAAAAACCACAAAACTGCCACCCAAAACTCCGCACTCCACAAAGCCAATTCTGGGGGCATCAAGGGGGAGTAAAACGAGTCACACACCCAAATTATTGGAAAAGGATAACAGAGGAGATTAAAAACAGATCGATGAGGTGCTCAGCGGGATCACAGAAGATATAACTAAGTAGATAACGGAAGTATTAAAACAATCAAGGAGCTTACAGAAGACACTAATACAAAGCTAGCTAAGCAGGAAAAAAAAGATATAGAACATGAATGACTAGTTTAGCAAAGAAATAAGAGGCCATGAAAAGCATCCCAGAAATCCAGGACATTAAAACCTCTACTGAAAGTATGGGCAGTAGAAATGACCAATTTGAGGATACAGTATCAGAATTAGAAGACAGGGATGTCTTCAAAGACAATTATTCCAATTAATTGGATACCTTAAAAATGAGAACACAAATAATGGATCCAAAAATGCTAGATGATACAAAGACGACTAAGATTGGCCACTGCTTAATCTTGCATGATGGCCCACCCTCACACTGTATGGTGTACTTCTTTTCCTACTATTACTTGGACCACACTCACTCTGCAGAGCCTGTTTCTTTTCTTCCTTTTCATAAAACTTTGCTACCATTTCAAAAAAGAGATTAAGATTAATTGGAATAAGCAAAAAATCAGAAGACAGGACAAAGGGCTTTAACCTCTTTACAGAAACCATAGCAGAAAAATTTCCAAATATAGGGAAAGATTAAACATACAGATAAGTGAGGCATACAGAACTCCAAACAGACATGATCAAAAGAGAATCTCTCCATGTCACATTATAGTCAAAATACCAAAAGTCCAACAAGGGACAGAATCTTAAAAGGTGATAGAGAAAAGCAATGAATCATAAAAGTAAACCCATCAGAATTATAGCAGACTTCAATTTAGAACCTTTAAGGCCAGTAAGGCTTGGAGTGAAGTGTTTCAAGCCCTACTAGAAAACAACTTTTATATATCCTGCAAAACTATCTTTCAAAATTGATGGAGAAATAAACTCTTTCCATGACAGAGTGCACCTCAAGAAATTCATGACCAGCAAACCAGCAGTACAAAAAATTCTCAAGGATATCCTAAAAAGAGACAATGAAACCAACAAATGCCAAAAAATCTAATATAATGAATACACCAGACAGGGTGAGCAGTTAACCAGAAAGGACAGAAAAAACAGCAAATCAGCAATAGAAAAATAAAACAATGATAAGGATAAGTCAGTATCTTTCAGTAAAAATTTTCAATATGAATGGTCTAAATTTCCCAATCAAAAGACACAGATTGACAGAATGGATCAAGAAACAAAACCCTACAATACGCAGTATACAAGAAAAAAAAGTTTAAAAATATAATCCAAAGAATCTTAGTATAGTCTTCTACTCTTCACCCAGATCCCAAGCCTCTTATCTTTTCTATCTCTCCAAAGCATATTCCAATGCCAATGTCTATGGACAGTAGAACTCCTGAGGAGGTAGGGAAATAAGAATATTTACTTCTTAGCTGGGCATGATGGCACATGCCTATAATCCCAGCACTTGAGAGGCTGAGGCAGGAGGACTGCTGCAAGTTCAAGGCCAGCCTGGGCTACATAGTAAGTTCAAGGCCAGCCTGAACTACATAACAAGGCCTGAACTACATAGGGAGACCGAAGGGAGGAAGGGAGGAAGGGAGGGAGGGAGGAAGGGAGGAAGGGAGGGAGGAAGGGAGGAAGGGAGGAAGGGAGGAAGGGAGGAAGGGAGGGAGGGAGGAAGGGAGGAAGGGAGGGAGGAAGGGAGGAAGGGAGGAAGGGAGGAAGGGAGGAAGGGAGGGAGGGAGGGAGGGAGGAAGGGAGGAAAGGAAGAGACAGGAGACGAAAGGAGACGACAGGAGATGACAGGAGATGAGATGAGACGAGATGAGACAAGAAAAGAAAATTTACTTCTTTCTTTGTCCAGGCTTTAAAGGCCAAATTCAATGCTTTGCCACCATGGACCAGGTAGGATGCAGGGTGTCTCCTGTTCTCTCGCAAACCTAAAAGGGTAAAGAAAAAAAACAGTGTTAATGAAGCCATGCAAGGGAAGCGAAAAACTTGTTATCTCTATAAAGCAACAGACAATATGCTCAGGGTTCTGAGCAAAACTCCAGATCTCAGTAATTCTAATAGTGTTCGCAAACTGAGAACCTACTGCATGTTAGGCACTTGACAACTATTATTTTATTTAATCCTTATAAAAAACTTACAAGCGAGGAATTACTGTCTTCATTTTAGAGTTTAGGAAACTGAAGCTCCAAGATGAGAGAGACTTGACCAACTAACCACTCACAAATGTAGTAAGTACCTAAGCCAACACAGAAACCATGTTTACTTGAGTATGAGAGCTATGCTTCTTTCCTTACATTACTCTGCCTCCTGGGTCTCAAAATGAGAATACTCAGGAGGACCATGATTGCTATTTTTACATATTTGAAGGGCCATTAATATACAAGACAGAATGGTTATGTTCAGTGTCATTTCAGGGGGGAACTATTATTAACAGCCAGATTTAGTCTCTATGAAGAATTTTCTACAGAACTAAGATGTTCTTCAGGACAGGTAGTGATCAGTTGGTTGTCTGGAATATGATTGAATACTTAAGTGACAGTCTAGCTAGGGAGCAGAATAAGGGCTTGAGATATTGAGTAGAAAACTGTACTGGGAGCCCTCCCGCCGCTCCCAGCCCAGAGGAAAGGGCTTTTGGGCTGCCTTCTGTCCCACCACTCCCAGCTCAGAGGAAGGGGCTTCCTGGCCATCCCA
>NW_004624909.1:1590190-1606159 GCF_000247695.1 Heterocephalus glaber
GGTGGAGGGGGTGAAGGGAGGGCTAGGAATGGGAAAAAAATAAGAACCAAGATGCATCATGTAAAGGTACAAGTTCCCAATGAGAAATGTAATTGTGTTGTATACCTAAAATGTACCAATAAAAGAATTTAAAAAAAAAAAAAGAAAACTGTACTGGGAGGGGTCTAAGTTTCTTTGAAACTTTGACATACTGGTGCCTCCTGGCTAAGTCACCTTTAAGAATCAATCTCTGACCAAAGCAAGGGGCTTACTCTATCTCAGACGTGACCGAGAAAGAAGAAACTGAGCAAACTGGCTTCTATGTGGGCTGATACCTAGGAATCAACACAAGTATGCCAGGATGGTCAGGAATAGGTCTTATCCCCTGGGAAGCATTAACTAGGTAGACTAATCCAGATTGAGTTTCTGACCTTAACTGGCAGGAAATAGGGATAATGTCACTGAGATCCAATTTTCTCAGCCACAGTGATTAAACACAAAGGGTTAATTCATTCCCTTCTATACATAATGCTAAATAAAAAAGCAAATCTCCAAAGATCACACAGAATATGACTCCATTTATATAATATTCTTCAAATGACAAAATCATAGAGGAGGAAGACAGTTTAATAGTTTCAAGAATTTATAGGAAACAAGACAGCAGAGCAGTAAGTGCCAGGAGCTCGGCTTCTCCAGGGCAAGTCTGGAGGACAGTGGCTTGGAAAGAAACCAAAGTGAAGGGAGGGTACACAGGAACAACAAGGGACCTGATGGAGGAGAAGAAAATAGGATAAAGCAATACAGAAGAAGCGGCCCACGTCACAGAGGAGAAACCAAGGCACTGTGGACAGTGGCTTTTTGGCTGTCCGCCAAAAGGCACAATGAAACTAATAACTTCTCTGCTCACAGAGAACAACATCAAGACTAGGAGACTCTTATGTAGTTGGAGACAGCAGAAGGAATGTGAGACTTGATTCTCCAGCGGCTCTCCAGAAGTAACATTTGGTGAATGTCTGTGGTACAAGCACCACAGGACACAGTTGCATGGCGCAGGTGCTGGCGAGGACGCTACTGTGGGGAAAGGCTGGGTGTTGGAATCTCGGTCCCAGATCAGCCCCTTGGTGGCAGCTTCACATTGCCAAGTTCCCACAGTGGATGAGGAAAGAGCACTCATGGGATACTGCCTCAGCAGTTGAAGAGCAGACTAGGGGGAGTTAGGCTGAGAGGCAGGGACTTGTGATCACGGATTCTGTTCCTGTGATCAGACTCCAGTTTCTGAGTTACACAGAACTGGAGGGAGGCTCACATTGGTGCTGTGTTCCCATTGCTAAACGGAGACCCAAAACTGGGTCTTATGATATGACATTTCTCAACTAGCCCTGATATATACCACTGGAATGGATTAGCCTGTTATTGCTGTAGTGGAATTGATTCTATAGGGATAATCCTGACTCAGTGAACAATTTAGTGCCAGCAAACTTGTTTGCCAAATCACACCCAAGGAGAGGGACAGTAAAAGTTCCTAACCCAAGAACTTAGACTGCATGAAACTGCAAAAATGCCTGCAACCTGGCAGAAAGAGGTCCTGAGTCTGAGGTAACCCAAGTTTTGCAGAGGAGGGGTCAGAGGACTAATTGGGGTGTGAACACTCAGACTCTCTGGCAAAGAAGCTGCTTGGGAATCACATATGCAATGTCTCATAGGAATATCTACCCAATTTGTGTTTCCATTGTACAACTTATTGGTTTAAGTTTTTGTATGTTTCTTGAGTTATTTAGTAACGTGGGGATATATTCTTTTATAGTTTCATGTGTATATTAGGTTGTTACTCTGTATACTTGTTCTTTCATTGGCTCTGACTTAACAGGTGTCTAGATTCTTTTTCTTCCTCATCTCAGCTCTTGATCTAGTTTCTTTACATCAAACTCCCAAAACAATGTTAACATATATCTTTATTCTTTTTCCAAACACATAAACTCCACCTCAGTTTTAAAATTTATCATACTAAGCCCCCTCACAGCCATTCCTATTTTCACTAGTATAATTCCTCAATCCCTCCCATACTAAGTCTTTGGCTCTTCCATATCTTACCTAGCTTATTGTCCTCCCTATAAGCAAGTTTCGATAACCATATAGCTTTCCTCAATCACAAAGTGAATACCCTTTCATGTGTATCTCACCCTTGCCCCCACAAAATATACTCTGAAACTTCTCAGTACTAAACCTTCAGTTCAACTAAAAGTAGCCCAATAAAATCAGAACCCACATCAATCTTTTCTTCTCATCTATCATTAGTCTCCTTTTCAAACCTCCCCCTTAGTGCCTAACACTACTCATCTAAACACGTCCCATTCTCCCCAGCCCACCTCACCTACCCCACAGCAGAGCAACAACAAACAACAAACTGTCATAATGTGCCTAGAAAATAGACAAAGCGGGGAAGAGTAATTGAAAGGACTATCATATAGATGTAAGATTGAATCTGTGGATATTGTTATAAATAGAAGCAATTCTTTCAGCAAAGCATAGGAACAGAGTCAAAAATCACATAAGGCAAATTATAGAAGGAGTAATACTAGCACTGGACATACAAAGTTGAAAATTACTCAAGAGAGGCAACATCCTACTCTATATAAGCTCCATAAAGCTCCATAAAAGCCACAAACTCTCCTCATTTCTCTAATCCCCAACTTGCAGTAAAAAAGGGAAGAGAAAAAAGGGGGGGACACAAAAATTTTTTTAAAAGATACAAATAAATAAACACAGATATAAGTAGGAGAATGGGGGAAAAAGGAAATAGAAGATCTCCGAATCCCTTCAACTTCCTCAAGGCAGAGCAAGTCACAAAGGGAGGAAAAGAAAATATCAGAGAGCAGAAATCTATGAAAAGTTCTTACAAGGGATGAAGAAAATAGATGAGTTCAAAGAGGAAATGAACCAAAAGTTTACAGCCATTACACTCAATATGCCCATGGTGAACCTCAGGAAATAGATTAAAAAAACTAGACGAGCTAAGCAAAATAATCTAAACTTTGAACGAAAGATTCAATAAGGATATGGAATCCTCAAAAACATGTCAGACAAATACCTGAAATAAAAAACAGTACAGAAATAAAAAATTTTAAAAATAAATAAAATTAAAAATAAATAAATAAATAATAAAATAAATAAAAAACAGTACAGAATTCATACATTGCAGAAATGACCACTAATGTGAAGACACAGTATCTGAACACAATGTGATACAGCTCAAAGAACCAAGAAAGAAAATAAGAGCGCAAGAGAAGACTATCCAACAGCTACTAGATGACAAGACCAATCCAAGGCTAATTGGAGTTAAGAGAAAATCTAGAAGATTGCACAGATGGATTCACTAACATGCTTACAGAAATTATGGAAGAAAATTTCCCAAATATAAAATATTTTAAAATACAAATAAGCGACAAAGAACACCAAACAATTATGATGAAAGAAGTTCACCAAGGCATATCCTCATTAAATTCACAAATACTCAGCAATAAACCAGAATTTTAAAGGTAGCCAGAGAAAAACAAAAAAACACATATAAAGGTAAACCAATTAGAAACAGACTTTTCAGCACAAATCCTGGAGATCAGAAGAGCTTGGAGTGAAGAATTTCAAGCCATAAGAGCAAGTAACTTCCAACCAAGATGAACTTACTCAGCAAAGCGATCCTTCCAAATAGATGAAAAACACCAGCTCAGAAGATACATGAGTGCTAAACCAATTCTAGAGAAAATGCTCAAGAACATGCCCAACAGAAACAACCAATTGGACACATCGAGAAACACAGAGGAAGCTAGTGAGGTCAATGAATAAACAGCAACAAAAAAAAATTCAGGAAAAGAAAAACAAGTGATATCAACAGATAAAGAAGTAAATGAAGGGCCGGGGATTTAGCTCAGTGGTTTCGCCTGCTGGGCAAGCACAAGGACCCGAGATCGGTCCCTGGTACCAAAATAAAAAAAAAAAAAAAGAAGTAAATGATAGTAAATAACTCTCAATGTTAATGGCCTCAACTCCCAAATCAAAAGATACACACTGACAGGCTGGATCAAACAACAGAATCAACAGACTCATCTAAATCAAAGATATTCATAGAAGGGCCAGGGATTTAGCTCAGTGGTTCCGGCGGCTGCCTTGCAAGCACAAGGTCCCATGTTCGATCCCCAGTACCAAAAAAAAGATATAACAATGATAAACATAATACTGGCGCGCCTATCTTCATAAAACAAAAACTGCTGAAATTAAAAGAGCAAATAAACATTAACACAATCATAGTAAGGGATTTTAACCCCCCTCTCAACGAGACAGAACAACTAAACAAAAAACCAATAAAAGAAAGTTCAGAGCTGGACCACAACCCTGAACATCGGAACTTAATGGATATACTCAGAGTATTCCACCCCTCTACAACACAGTATACATTCTTTGGAGCAGCACATGGTACTTTTTCCAAAATAGATCACATACTTGTCCACAAAGCCTGCTTAAGTAAATAAAAAAGAATTGAAATCATCCCATGCATACTATCTAACCACTGTGCAATGAAAATAGAAATCAATGACAGAAGAAATTTCAGAAACGATAAAGGCGCATGGAAAATTAACATACCAAAGAGTCACAGAAGAAATCAAAGAAGAAATTCAATAATTTCTGGAAATTAATGACAATGACTGTACAACTCAATGAAACCTCTGGGACACTATGAAAGCAGTCTTAAGAGGAAAATTCACAACCAATGCTCACATTAAAAAAACAGAGCTGGGGCTGGGGATTTAGCTCAGTGGTTCTGGTGCCTGCCTGGCAAGCACAAGGTCCTGAGTTCGATCCCTGGTACCAAAAAAAAAAAAAAACCAACAACAAAAAAACAGAGCAAGCCCAAATAACTAAGCTTATGAGAAATCTTAAGATAATTGAGAAATAACAACAAAGCAGCTGGAAAAAAAATTGAGGGAAATTATAAAGAGAGAAGAAATCAATGAAACTGAGGCTTTAAAAACTGTAAAGATAAACAATCAATGACTCTAAGAGCTGGTTCTTCAAAAGAATAACTAAAATAGATAAGCCCTTAGCTATACTTACCAAGAAAAAGAGATTAAAGACTTAAATCAATGCAATTAGAAATGAAAAAGGTGAAATCAAAACATAATGTCAAAATCCAGAAAATAGTTCAAAAAATTACATTCCGGGCCAGGGATTTAGCTCAGTGGTTTCGATGCCTGCTGCGCAAGCACAAGGACCCAAGTTCAATCCCCGGTACAAAAAAAAAAAAAAAAATTACATTCCAACAAATTAGCAAATTTTGAAAAAATGGACAGATTCCTAGATATATACAAACTACCAAAACTAACCCAAGAAGACATAAATATGCTTAACAACCCACTAATAAGGAATGACATTGACTCAGTAATCAAGAATCTACCAACTAAGAAAAGCCCAAGACCTGACGGATTCACTACTGAATTCTATAAAACCTTTAAGGATGTTATTATCACCAATACTCCTCTAGCTCTTCAAAGAAATTGAAAGGGATGGAGTATTCCCAAATTCATTTATGGAAGCCAGTACAAGCCTGACCCCAAAACCTGATAAAGACTGAACTTAAAAAAGAGAAGTATGGGCCAAATTCTTTAACAAACATAGATGCAAAACTCCTCAATAACATATTAGCAAATAGAATGCAGCACATCATCAAAAAGATGATACAGGGCCAGGGATTTAGCTCAATGGTTCCGCCGCATGCCTTGCAGGTGCAAGGTCCCGAGTTCGATTCCCATACCAAAAAAAAAAAAGATGATACATCATGCTCAAGTAAGTTTCATCTCAGAGATGCAACGATGGTTCAACATAGGTAAGTCAATAAATATATCACTTGAGTAGGAGCAAGGTCAAAACCACATGATCACATCAATAGCTGCAGAAAAGGTTTTTGACAAAATCCAACACCCCTTCATAAAAACCCTGAAAAAAACAGGTATAGAAGGACCATACCTGAATATGATAAAGGTTATTTATCACAAACCAATAGCCAGCATCATACTAAATGGGGGAAAATCTAAAAGCATTCCTCCTAAAATCAAGAACAAGACAAGAGGGGCCAGGGAGTTAGCTCAGTGGTGCCGCCGCCTGCCTCACAAACGCAAGGTCCTGAGTTCAATCCCCAGCACCCCCTCCCCCCAAAAAACAGAACAAGACAAGAATGTCCACTATCACTCTTCTATACAACACAGTACTAGAATTAGCCAGAGCAATTAGGCAAGAGAAAGAAATAAAAGGAATACATATAGGAAAGGAAGAACTCAAATTATCATTATTTATAGATGACATGATAGTCTACATAGAAGACCCAAAGAACGCCACCAAAAACCTCTTAGAATTAACAACCAACTTCAGCAAAGTAGCAAGATACAAGATCAACACACATTAGCATTTGTGTATACCAACAATGAATTTGATGGGAAGGAAATTATGAAAATGATACCATTCACAGTTGCTTCAAGAAAAATGAAATATCGAGGAATTAACCTAACCAAGAAAGTGAAAGACCTCTACAAAGAAAAATACAGTACTCTGAAGGAGACTGAAGAAGACATCAGAAAATAGAAAGATGTCCCTTGTTCCTGGATAGGAACAAAGATTGTCAAAATGACCATATTTCTAAAACTTATACAAATTCAATGCAGTCCCAATCAAAATACCAACAGCATACTTTACAGATCTAGATAAAACAATCCTTAAATTCACATGAAGCTAGAAGAGACCCAGAATAGCAAAAGTAACTCTGGGCAATAAGAGCAAAGCAGGCAGCATAGCAATACCTAACTTCAAACTATACTATATAAAAAAATAGTGATAAAAATGGCATGGTACTAGAACAAAGACAGACATGGAATCAATGGAACAGAACTGAGGATACAGAAACCTCCCCAGACATATTAAAATATTTGATCTTTGACAAAAGGGCCAAAAGCATATGTTGAAGGAAAGACAGCCTATTCAACAAGTTTTACTGGGAAACCTGGTTATCTGTAGAAGAATGAAAGTAGACCATTATTTCTCACGAAATACTAAATTAAAATCAAAATGGATCAAAGATCTAAACATTAAAACAGAAACATTAAACCTTCTGGAAGATAAAATCGGTAAAACACTTGAAGACACAGTGTAGGAAAGGATTTTCTAAACAGAACCTCAATCGCACAAGAAATAACAGCAAGAATCAACAAATAGGATTATATCAGACTAAAAAGCTTCTGTACAGCAAAAGAGTCAATCAGTAGTGAAGAGACCTACAGAATGGGAAAAAAAACTTGCCAACTACTCCTCAGATAGAGGACTAATATCTAGAATTCACAAAGAACTCAAAAAACCTAAGCCACCTAAAATTAAAGAGCCCAGTCAAGAAATGGGCTGGAGAAATGAACAGCTACTTCACAGAGGAAGAAATACAAATGGTCAATAAATATATGAAAAATTGTTTAACATCTCTGGCCATCAGAGAAATGCAAATTAAAACAATGCTAAGATTCCATCTTACTCCAGAAAGAATGGCAATCATTAGGAAATAAAACAATAACAAGTGCTGGCATGGCTATGGTAAAAGAGGAACTCTCCTGCCTTCCACCAAAATTACCACTTATTAGACAGGGGATTTAGCTCAGTGGTTCCGCCACCTGCCTCGCAAGTGGAAGGTCCTGAGTTCAATCCCTGGTACAAAAAAAAAAAAAAAAAAAAAAAAGATTACCACTTATGGAAATCAGTATGGAGATTTCTCAAACAACTAAAATTAGAAATTCTATATGACCCAGCTATCTCCCCGCTCAGTATCTTCCCCAGGGAGCTTAAGTCATCATACTACAGTAATACATGCATACCAATGTTTATAGCAGAACAATAAAAAGTAGCTAAATCCTGGAAGCAGCCTGTATACCCATCAATAGACAATTAGATTTTAAAAATGTGGTATTTATGTATAATGGAATACTACTCGGCTATAAACACATTTGAGACATCTGCAGAAAAATGGATGCACCTAGAAAATAAAATGTTGAGTGAAATAAACCAGACAGACAAGCTGAAATACCGTATGGTATTTCTCATTTGAGTAAGGCAAAGTACAAACATAGAAAATTATAAAAGATGGATAGAAAGGGACAAGGGGATAGATCTCTTGTAATAGGGAAGTGGTCCAAAGGAACAAGGGCAAGGGGTGAGGAGGAGGAGAATGGGAAATGAGAGAAATACAGATGTGTCATGAACAGGAACCTAATAACCCCAATTAATGTAAACACTTTATGTCATAACATGAGCTAAGACAAATAATATCAACAAGTATAAAAAGGGGCTAGGGGAACCTGGGAAGCAGAAAGAGAGAATGAAGGGGAATGGGATTTTAAAAAGAAAGCTGTACTATGTACACATAACCATTCCTCAAGATGACTATAAATTTCATGAATTGCAAACATATACTAATAAAATTTTTTAAAAAGAAGTTACGGATGACACAGGCAAAGAAGTGGGTGAAAGTACTAAAGGACAGCATTAGAGACATTTTAAATAGTAATGTTTTTACTGTATATATTTAAGGTATACAACATGATGTTTTGATGTACATAACGAATAGATCTTCATGATGAAAGGGCCCTATATCTTGACCGAAGTAATAGTTATATAGTAATCCTCCCTCTCACCTTCCCAGGCTTCCATGCCCCAAAGAGAACAGAGAAAAAGGAACAACTGACAAAGGGCTCCATACCTCGAAAGATGTCCAGAATGTGCTTTCCCACATACCAACAGATGGTCTCAAAGTTGGGGAACTTGAAGAGGTCTGCTGTACTCAGCCGCTTCTCAATCTCATATGCTCTAGTAGGAGGAGAAATAGCAACAAGAATCATCCATTTACTGAGTACCTACTATGTGTATCAGTTACTACTCTGGATGCTATCCAACCACTATCTCCAACCCTGACAATGATCTTGTTAGACGCTACTTTAATACATTAGAAAACTTTGAGCTCAAAGGTTATATGACTTGCCAAAATCACATAACTACTAAGTGAGGAAAAGGTGTTAATCCTCAAACTAAACATCAACAGGAAGCAGGATTCATTCCTTTCTAATTGTCTTGCCTCCTACTATGCTGCATTCCTCACTCTAGAAGAGAGCCTAAGGACTAGCAGACAGGAATGGCCAACTTCAGAACTCACTTGAGCTGCATTTCAATGTTAAGGCTGTGTAAGAAGTTCCCTCCAAAGGCAAGGCAGTCCACAGGGGTCAGCACAGCATGAATCCATCCTGCAGTGTAACAAGGCAAAATTATAGTTAGCAGAGGGCCTCACTTTCTCTGAACAACTCCACTGCCTATTTAGCTCAACCTCAACTCCTTTGGAACAGTTAGCTTCGAAGTTGGGCATAGTGGCACATACATATAATCCCAGCACTCTGGGAGGCTAAGGCAGGAAGACTGCAAGTTCAGGCCCAGCCTAGGCAACTTAGTGAGACTCTATCTCAGAATAAAAAAAAAAAATTAAAAGGGCTGGAGATGTAGCTTGTAGTGAAGGCCCTAGTTTCCCCAGCACCACACACACAAAAAAAGGACTGGCAGGGACACTTAACATTCTTAGTTCTTTCTCTATCCCAACACCCAACTGGCCTGGTCTGCCATCATTATAACCCTGAACTGAATCAACCTCTGGGGTTAATAAACTTCTTCCATTTCCATACTGCCCACTTCAAAAATCATTCTGTTGCCTTAACAAACCTCTCTCTTGCTTCTGAGGACATCATCTCCTTGCCATAACTACTTCTAACTCTACCTTGGGCAAAACAAGAAGTTTTTGTGCTGGACAGACCTGGGTTCAACTGTGCCATTTCTCAGCTAAATATCTTTTTCAATAGGTTGGTTGTAGAGCTTGTACCCAGTTGGAACATAATTATTCTCCTTGACCTTAATCTCCAACCTTCTGTGACATTATAATTTTTTTCTTAAGTTTCTCCCATATTCATTGCCTCTTCTCCAACCATTATCTATTATGTTGGCTGCGATAATAGTCCAAACTGGGTTTTTCACACCAGCTGTTCCCTAGGTGTCATCTAGGGATTCCTTGGGCTCCTTGAGACTCTTTCAGAAAATATAAGAGGCCAAAACACTTCCTTCAAACTAGTAAAACATAAATACCAATAGACTATGATATGCTCTGTGGGTACAATGTCAATAACTAAAGCAATCATTTAAAAAACTACAGCAAATAAAAATAACTAGAATAACTACTAAAAACCTATAAAACAGCTTAACCTAAAATTCATATGAAAATTCAAGAAATCTAGAATAGCCAAAATAATCTTGAAAAAAAAACTTAGAGAACCGATATTTCACACTTTCAAAACTTATTACAAATACATAATTGAGATAGTGTGATATTGTCCTAAGGATACACACCAATGGAATAAAATTCAAGGTCTAGTGTTATGACTTACATGTAGATGTCCCCCCAAGGCCTCATGCACTCATAGGTGGAGCTTTTAGGAAATGGCTGGATCATGGTTGTGTGATACTGGATTTTGGGTGCATGGTAACTGGATTAGTCCATTGATTGGTAATTCAATCACCCACAACCATACTAAACCAAAGGGGGAAGCCTCATCTTGGGCATGGGTGGCACCAACAAATAGGCTGATAGGCTGGATGGAATATAAAGGGAAAGAAGGAAGGTAGGCTCACTGCTTCCTGCCTCTTGCCTGCCCTGCTATGGACTGTTTCTCTTCTGCCATACCCCTCTGCCATGCTGCCCTACCCTGAATCCAGCTGACTATGAACTGAAACCTCTATACATTGTGAGCTGAAATAAACTTTTCCTCCTTTAACCTGTGGGTTTTGGGTATTTTGTCCCAGCAGCAAGACATCTAGAAATACACCAATATAACAATGGTCAATTGATTTTTTGCTAGAATGCCAAGACAATTCAAAGGGAAAGAACAGTCTTTTCAAACGCTCCAGGACTTGGTATCTACATCTAAAAGAAGGGAAGCAGATTCTGATACCATATACAAAAATTAACTCAAACTGGGTGAAACATATAAGTGTAAAAATTAAAACTGGCTAGGTGTGTTGGTGCGTATGCCTATAATCCCAGCACTTAGGAGGCTGAAGCAGGAAGAGGCTGGCCTGGGCTACATAGTGAGTTCAAGGCAGCCTGAACTACACAGAGAGATCATGTCACAAAAAAAGAAAATCAAAAAAAAGTAGCACATGCCTGTAATCCCAGCACTTGGGAGGCTGAGGCAGAAGGATCACCATGAATTCAAGGCCAGCTTGGGCTTCATAGTGAGTGAGATCCTATCTCAAAATACAAAAAAACAAAATAAAAAAAAGTAAAGAATTAAAATTTTAGGGCTGGGGATTCAGTGGCACCATGCCTGCCTTGCAAGCGCAAGGTCCTGAGTTCAATCCCGGTACCACAAAAAAAAAAATAATAATTAAAACTATAAAACACTTAGGAGGAAAACAGATATAATCTTTACAACCTTGAAGTAAGCCAACAGTTCCATAGACAATAAAAACTTTAAAAAGTTCGATCCTGGTACAAAAAAAAAAAAAGATAACCTAAAAACTTTAAAAAGAGATAAACTGAACATCAAAATTCATTGGACAAGAACACAAAAAGACAACTCCAATAATCATAGAAAATATTTTCAAATCATATATGCAATCAAATCCAGTATCCAAAAATCTATAAAGAATCCTTACAACTCAATAGAAGACAACCTAAAGAATGGGCAAAGGATCTGAATAGACATTTCATATGCAAAAAAGATACACAAATGTCCAAGTACATGGAAAGATATGCAACATCAATAGTAATAAGGGAAATAGAAGTCAAAGCCTCAGAGATACCACTTTATACCCATTAGGCTGATTATAATCATAAAGACAAATAGCAGTAAGTGTTGAGAAGGTTATAAAGAAATGTGCACCTTTGTGTGTTGCTATCAGTAGTGTAAAATAGTGCATCCAACTGTTTTTGAAACAGGCAGTTCCTCAAAAAGACAGTTATATGACCCAGCAATTCCTCTCCTAAGTACAGTATATCCCCAAGAAAACTGAAAGTACAGGTTGAGTAACCCTTATCTGAAATGTCTGGGATGAAAACTGTTTTAGATTTCAGATTTTTTTGAGATTTTGGAATATTCACATTTGTACAATGAGATACTCTCATTGGAACCAAGTCTAGACATGAAATTTATTTATGATTTATATATACCTTCTACACATAGTCTGAGATAAATTTTATAGAATACTTTTAGTGCACCTGTCTTTTGACTATGACCTATCATATAAAGTCAGGTATGAAATTTTCCATTTGTAGCATCACACTGGTGCTCAAAACGTTTTAGATTTTGTAATATTATTCAGCCATTAAAAAGAATGGAGCACTGATAAATGTAACATGAATTTTTGAATACATGCTGAGTGAAAGAAGCCAAACACAAAAGACAACATATTACATGATTCCATTTATATGAAATATTCATAACAGGCAAATTCATAAACAAAGTAATACAAAAGTAGTTGCCAGGGGCTGAGAGGAGGGAGGAATAAGAAGTAACATCTAACATTTTCTGGTAATAGCAGTAATGGCTGCATAACCTTATAAATACACTAAAAGCAACTGAATTATACCCTTAAAGCGTAAACTTGATAGTATGTGAATTACATCTCAATTTTTTCAAAAGTACATTTAACTAGATGAAACTAAAAATATACCAAGATGTGTATGCCACAGCTAAATAAATGCTGAGAGGGAAATTTATAGCACTAAATGCTTACATTAGGAAAGTCTGAAATCAATAATCTAACCTATCTTGACCAGAAAAAGGAGAGCAAAATAAACTGAAAATAAGCAGAAAGGAAAAATAAATTCAGAAATCAATAAAATTGAAAACAGAAACACAACAGAGAAAACTAATGAAACAAAAGTGATTCTTACAAAGATCAATAAAGAATAGCTTCTAGCAAGATTGACACATACAAAAGGGCACAAATAACTATTGCCAGGAATAAAACAAAGGATATCTCAAAAGACCTGGAAGACATGAAAAGGATAATAAAGAAATATTATGAACAACTCTACACACATGAATTCTAAAGAAAATTTTTATTTAAAATGCAGTCTCTCCATATTGCCCAGGCTGGTCTCAAATTCATGAGGTCAAGTGATCCTCCTACCTCAGACTCCTGAGTAGCTAGGACTACAGGCATGTGCCACTGCAGCTGGCTTATACACATAAATTTAACAATTTAGATAAAACAGATATGGAGGTTTAGCTCAGTAAAAGAGTGTATGGCTGGTATGTGTGAGGCACTGGCTTCAATGCTCCACACAAGAAAAAAAGGTAGATAAATCATTTTATTGAAAAGCACAGACTACACCACAACTCATCTAATATGAAATAGCCTTGAAAAGATTAGAGAAATTCAATGTTAATGAAAAACCTCCCAAAAAAGAATCTTTAAGTCAATGTGATATTACTGAAGAATTCCACCAAACATTTCAAGAAAATTTAATGCTAATGCTGATTACAGAAATCAAGGAAAACTGAAATAAATGGTGATGCATACTGTGTTCATGAAGATTCAATAAAGACATCAATTCAACCGTGGCTGAGACAACTGGGAAACTTTTCAAAACACATACAATAAAAACTTACCCTAGACCTAAGAATTCCAGGAGTAAAGCCCAGGCACATATTCTTTAGAAATAAATGTCCCACACTCATCCCAGATGATTCTAATTTACAGATTAGAATGTAAGTCTCTCAGTCATTATCTCTTGTCATGGGGCTGAGAATCCTGTCCTCTAATTTCCCACCAAGCTGACATCAGCCTAGTGCAAGGGAGTCCATCAACCTCCACCTGAACCATCCCTCCATCTGCAGCCTTCCCAAGCAATCATGCTCCCAACTGACCACCACATAAATTTTCCTGAGGTCTCCTTCTTGGCCTTCAGCTGTTATGAGAGGTATCCCACATAATTAGATTAATGCATTATAAGAAGCAGCTGGCTGTGGTACCACATGCTCCCCTTTTTCTGCCCTCACGCACCATCCCCCCACCAAGAGGTCCCAGGGAAGACCTGTAGGAATGAAAAGTGTCTGTCCTTGCTTCACGGAACACTTGTAGCACTTGTCCACCTGGTCCCCAAAGAACATCTCATTCTGATTAGAGGAGCTGCTCCAGCACTCAAAGAGAGTCAGATTGGCATTTGTTGGGCGAATCAGGTAGAAGATCTTCTCACCCTGAAACAAAAGAGATTGATGTGCCAAAAATATCAAGCATTTCCAGAAAAAGTCCTTTCAAGGGTGCTCCAAAGGGTATTCTCCCATGTTCCACAACCATGGTAGTATGCCATAGTTCTTTCTCAAACTCAGTAAGAATCATTTTTATGTGATTTTTAAGTTTCTATAAATTTGACAAAAACAATTTGGAAAGGACATTTCCAACAAAACTGGTCAGGTTAGGACATATGTATACCTCACGCTCGTATATTAGATGCAATAGGAAATGAAACATAGCCTCTACAGATGAGATCAATACTACTAGCGGTAGGAGAATTTAAGGTCACATACCAGCGAAAAGAAACCTGAAGTTGCCTTTAAATGCCATTTACAGAACGTTCCCATTCACACCTGCAATCAAAGCTAATAAAACTTTAAAAGTTCAGGAACTGCATAAGGACTTCTAAAAGATTATGTTAGGTGATTATTTGTTGGAAGAACATTTTGTTTTCTAATGCTGTTTTGCCTGGATAATCATCAGACAGACAATTTGGCAAAAAAAAAACAACCAAAAAACTCACCAACACAGAGATCCCCATGGATTGATGATTTAACCAATATTTCACAATAATAAAAAGCAACACTACTAGAAATATCTACTGTAAAAGTGGAGAAATCTGAAAGCTCTATAAATTAGCTGATAGTCTTATATCAATATTAATTTCATGATTTTTAAATTTCCTGATTGTGATAACTATACTGTGATTATACTGAGAATATCTTTGTTTTTAAGAACTAGCTACTGAATTATCAGAGATAAAGGAACACTCTAACCACTCTCAAATGTCTCAGAAAAAAAAATAATGTAGCCATTTTATTATGTTTGCTTTGGGGAAAAAACAATAAAATGATAACATTTGGATTAATAAAATGCTAACATCTAGGCAATCTGGAGACGGGCACACAGGAAAACTTCCCATTATTTTTGCAACTTTTCTATGAAAATGAAATTGTTTAAAAATAAGAATTAAATCTAACATCTATATAACAGCATTTTCATGCACATGCCCAAATTTCTTCATGACAAACCTGCAGGAAAACTAGTTGAAGATGCGTGATCATTTGGACAACAGCAATCGTCTAAATCTACTGTTCTTCCTTGGCATTTCTTTTCTGTTTTGTTTTGTTTTGTTTTGTTGACACAGGATCTTGCTATGTAATTCAGACTGGCTTTGAACTCACTACGTAGCCTAGGCTGACCTCAAATTCATGGCAACCCTCCTGCCTCAGGCTCCCAAGGGCTGAGAATACCAGCTCTCTTCCTTGATATTTCTGATAAGAAAACTAAAAGTCATACCTCAGTTCACAAACATAATTCTTTCCATGATTCCGGTCACAAATGGAATTGGATGAGAACTGAATCAAATTTCCCATAAGGTCAACATTGAACCTGAGGTTCAACATTCGTAAATCAATAAATGTAATGCACTATATTAACAGAGTCAAGGACAAAAACCATATGATCATCTCAATAGATGCACAAAAGGCATTCAACCAAATCCAACATCTATTCATGATAAAAACCCTACAGAAAATTGGAATAGGTCTTTATCTCAACCTGATTAAGGCTATCTACAAAAAACCAACAGCCAACATCATACTAAATGGTCAAAAACTGAAAACTTTCATGCTG
>NW_004624909.1:1607901-1624691 GCF_000247695.1 Heterocephalus glaber
CTCTTAAGTGAAATAAATAGGACACACGTGTAAATACCCAATAGTTTCTCTAGTATGAGAAACTGAAAGTGTAAATAAGGGTTAAAATGATTAAAATGAATAATCGATAATTTGAAATAGGACGAAAAGTCCAAAGGGGTAAGGGTGATGGGAGGGGAAGGTAAAAGGAAAGAAGGGAAAGGAAAAATTATGAGAAATGAACAAAAATGGAAATGAAGTCTATGTAAATAGGGTGGAGGGGGTGAAGGGCGCACAGGTAATGGGGAAAAAATAAGAACCAAGATACATCACGTACAGGTACAAGCACCCAATGACAAATGTAAACGTATTGTATACCTAAAATGTACCAATAAGAGAACTTAAGGAAAAAAAAAAAAAACAATGAACCTGATTGCTGAAATTGATTCGATTCTCATCAAATTCAGCTCGTGACCAAATCATAGAAAGAATTAAGTTCATGAACCAAGGCACCACCATAGTATAAGCAATAGTAAAATACAATCAAAATTATTTAAGAAATGTGTTTTCCCAAAGGCAAAATTCCTTCATAGTCAATGAGAATACTCTAATTACAAAGTTATAATAATCACTAATTTTAAAAAACTATAAGAATCATGACTAAAAATAAGACTTCTCCATATATCTTCTACTTTGACTAGAGTGGCAGTTAACCATATACAGTTGTCAAAACTCATCAAACTAACTTTAGATAGTCTATGGTATACAAATTATACCTCAATAAACTTGGGGGAGGAGAAGTTTCTCATGTTATGAAGAATTTCTAAAGTATATGGATATTTCCGTACATGTTGGTGGAGTACAAATTGGTTCATTGAAAGAGGTAACAGCTGGGAGAACCTGAGGCATTTGCTGTTATTCAAATTTTTTGATTAAGCATCAAAACTATAAAGTATAGACAGGCTATGATCAGCCAAAATGCCGTCAAAGAATAGTTACATAGAAATGTCACACAAATAGACTCTGGAATGCAGGTAGACCTGGGCAGGCTTTTTTGTGTCAACACGTGACACAAGCAGAGAGGCCCAAAGTCTGGATACTCCCAGAAGTCATATCCATTCCTACCTTGAGCACATGGTACCACACTGAGGTGCCACCAAAGTCAATGTGAAAGTCTGTGTAGCTATCTCGTACACTCATGAGGCAGTACTTCTGTACATTGGGTCTCTCAAACACACTCTCCTCTGGCCACAAATTCTCGACCCATGACAACTTGCGAACAATCTTAGGTGTCTCCACGAGGTTAGAAAGCCTAGCAAAGAAGGGGTAGAAGTAAATGTTAACTGGAAACTGAAAGCTGAAGCCCGAATAAAATACCTATATTTCATGAGGGTCAGATGAAAAATAACAAGTTCTTCCCACAGAATCCACAAAGGCACACAGGACACCAAGCATCTTCATTCCACTCAGCTCCTCAAATCCCAAGTTCCAGTTCTACAGCCTTCTCCAGTAGAAAGTGGCCATTTACTCCAATAAATGCTCATACTCCTTACCCTGATCTACTCACTTGGCACTTAGTTTGTAACAGTTATTGTATCATCTCCATCTTATAGTAAGGATTTCTCATAATGATGAACCATTAGAGAAACCCCTTGGGGCTCAGTTTCAGGTAAAAAAGTGTTTCTCTGAAACCTCTGGGTGTTTTTATCCTAAAATCACATTGTACTCTCCTCTTTGTTCTAACCTTCTCAAGATTTAGTGAAAACTCTACAGTCCATCTCCATTAACAATCTAGACATTCATATGTGCATTTTATATAGAGTACCTACTAGATGCATCCTATTTCACAACCCTTATTTTCCTTTTGTTCCAATTTTCTCTTCCCCACACCCCTCTCCATCTTTGCAAGATACCTCAAATAGTCTTTCAGGATAAAGTAAGGTATTTATAAACAGTTTTTAAAACACTTTTGGGTTGTCTAATCATGCATCTTAAAACCAATACCAAGGAGAGCCGGGGATTTAGCTCAGTGGTTCTGCCACCTGCCCTGCAAGCACAAGGTCCTGAGTTCAATTCTTGTTACCAAAAAAAAAAAAAAAAACCAATACCAAGGGTTTTAATATTGCAATATAAATTGGCTGTAGAGTATACATGACCTTCTGGAAGACTATTTTGCAACTTCTCATGAATCTATAATTATTTCAAAGTTAAAAGTTAAAAATATAAATAGTAAGCTAAGGACAAAAAGATATGCTGTGATTTCTTGATATTTCCTACAGGTCTTAGCACAAAGACCATATACATATATGTGTAATATATGTATATATACACTTACATATGTGTGTATGTATAGGTATACATTATATATGTATGTACATATATACATATGTACATATACGTATGTACATATATACCTATACATACACACATACATCCAGAGACAATCAGTTAAAAGTTATAATATAGCTTTTCTTTTTAAATTCTCCTTAGAGAAACTACTTGGGGGTAATTTTAATGAACCTATTTTCAGGGACAAAGGACTTATCCTGGCAGGCAGTGACCATGCTGCAACATAAATACCAGAAAAAGATCAAAGAAATCTACCCTAGATCTTGAAGAAGCCAAAAATTAAAATAGATATTGTGTAATCTATGCAATGTTAGAAATTCTAGAAAAGAAATATGACTCAGTTGTCATGATGTGAGCAGCTATCTTAAAAAGTATAACTCAGGAACCGGGGATTTAGCTCAGTGGTTCCGGTGCCTGCCTCACAAGTGCAAGGTCTGGAGTTCGATCCCCGGTACAAAAAAACCACAAAAAATATAACTCAGTTCCCCATCCCAAACAAAGAAACCACCAGGACAAAAGGAAAAGAACCCAGATATATATTCGGTACACCACAAGTTCAAGACACTTTATCAGGATATTTTGTTACCATTGCCCTCCTACCTGGTATCTGAGAATTCCAAACTGATGACATTGAGGACTTTCTCTCGCTTCCCGCTGTAATAATATTTCACAAAGTCACCAAGCTTCATCTTGCAGTCAGCCTGGCGGGCCACATCAATCACATCAATTTCTTTGTCAGAACCTGGAGTAAAGAAATGAGCTCTGTGCCAAGTGGACTCAGGGACAAGGGAAGAGTTATCCCCTTACCAGTTCCCAGAACTGCCTTATAATCAAAACTTCTACTGAGCTGGGTGTGGTGGCATACATGCCTGTAATCCTAGCACTCCGGAGGCTGAGGCAGGAGGATCACCATGAGTTCAAGGCCAGCCTGGGCTACATAGTGAGTTCAAGGCCAGCCTGAACTACATAACAAGACTCTGTCTCAAAAAACCAAAAACAAACAAAAACAAAACCTTCTATTGACAGGTTTAATAAAATAAAACCTTCTATATACACATTGTATATGTGTATGTGGAGGGGGGTATGAATCTAACACTTTGTCTTTGTACCTATGTGGTTGGTGCAGGCCTGCTAGGACAATGGAATTACCTAAACACAGAACCTCACACAGTGCACTCCATTTGTCTAGGCCCTACTTTCATATTTCTTTTCTCCCTCTCTCCGCAAACACTCATGCAACTAGTAGGTAAGGTAATAGTCAAAAACTCTGATCTCAAGTGAGGACAGAGAGACTATAATCCCTGAAATTTCTGAGGTGAAAAAACATGGCTCAATCTAATTTTGTGTGGTCTATTGACAGGGAAGGAAAAATAAACTAGGATTTTAGCTCTAGCTTTACCAAAGAATGACTCTGTTCAAGGTATTTCACCCCAGATTCCAAACATGGCTAGAAAGGAAATACAAAAGGTGAACTGAAGGGGAAGAGACACAGGTATTGACAAGAGTGGACAATGTCATTTCAGATGCCCATTTTTGAAATGGGTCTTTGAATTTGGGGGGTCTGATTTTTTTCAGTTCTTTATATATTCTAGATAGTAGTCCTTTGTCTGAAGTACAGCTGCTAAAAAATTTTTCCCATATTGTAGGTTGTCTGTTAGCTCTGTTGGTGGCTTCTTTTGCAGTGCAGTTTTTTAATATGATGAGATCCCAGTTGTTGATTCTTTCTGCTAGTTCCCATGCTGCTGAGGTTTTGTTCATAAAGTCTTTTCCTATGCCAACGTCTTCAAGAATTCTACCTACTTATCTTCCAGCAAGTTTAGTGTTTCTGTCTTAATATTTAGATCTTTAATCCACTTCAATCTTAGTTTAGTGCATGGTGATAGGTATGGGTCTAGTTTTAATCTTTGCCAGGTTGAAATCCACTTTTTCCAACAGCATTTTTTAAACAGGCTATCTTTTCTCCAATGATGGTGGTTGGCTCCTTTGTCAAAGATGAGGTGGCTGAGCATGTCTGGAGTTGTTTCTGCATCTTCTAATCGATTCCACTGATCCTCAGGTTTGTTCCTTTGCCAGTACCATGCTGATTTTATCACAGTAGCTTTGTAGTATAGTTTCAAGTTGGGGACTGTGATACCCCCAGCCATGTTTCTGTTGCCCAGAATTGCTTTTGGTATTCTAGGTCCCTTCTGGTTCCAAATGAATTTTTGGATTGTTTTCTCTAGTTCTGTGAAGTATATTGTTGGAATTTTAATCAGCATTGCATTAAATCTATATAGTAGTTTTGGAAGTATGGCCATTTTCACTATATTGGTTCTTCCTATCCAGGAGCAAAGGATGTCTTTCCATTTTCTTGTATCCTCTTCAATCTCTTTTTTCAGAGTGCTGTAGTTTTCAGTGTAGAGGTCTTTTGCTTCCTTTGTTAGACTGATTCCTAGATATTTCATTTTTTTCGATACTACTGTAAAAGGAATTGTTTCCCTAATTTCTCTCTCAGTGAGTCTGGTATTTGTGTACAAGAAGGCTATTGTTTTTTGAGTGTTGACCTTGTATCCAGCTACTCTACTGAATCTGTCAATTAAGTCTAGAAGTCTTCTGGTGGAGTTTTTGGGTCTTCTATGTAAAGTATCATATCATCAGCAAATAATGACAAAGAAGTAAAAGCAGCAAACAAATATATGAAAAAATGTTCAACATCACTCGTCATTCGAGAGATGCAGATGAAAACAACACTGAGATTCCACCTCACCCCAGAAAGAATGGCTGCTATCAAGAAATCAACAAATAACAAATGCTGGCGGGGGTGTGGGGAGAAAGGAACCCTTCTCCATTGCTGGTGGGAGTGCAGACTGGTGCAACCACTGTGGAAATCAGTATGGAGATACCTCAAAGAACTAGGTGTAGCGGTCCCATTTGACCCAGCTATTCCCCTGTTGGGTATCTTCCCAAAAGAATTAAAAGAATCATACCACAGTGATATATGTGCACCCATGTTCATAGCGGCACAGTTTGTAATAGCTAAAGCTTGGAAGCAGCCCAAGTACCCATCAACTGGAAACTGGATAAAGAAAATGTGGTGTTTTTTTTTATAAAATGGAGTACTACTCAGCCATAAAGAATGAAAAACTAGAGTCATTTATAGCTAAATGGATGCATATCGAGGCCATACTCTTAAGTGAAATAAATAGGACACACGTGTAAATACCGAATAGTTTCTCTAGTGTGAGAAACTGATAGTGTAAACAAGGGTTAAAATGATTAAAATGAATAATTGATAATTTGAAATAGGAAAAAAGGTCCAAAGACGAAGGAGTGAAGGGAGGGGAAAGGGAAAGGAAAAGAGGGAAAGTAAAAACTATGAGAAAAGAAAAGAAAAACAGAAATGAAATCTATGTAATCTATGTAAATAGGGAAGGGTGGAGGGGGTGAAGGGCACACAGGTAATGGGGGAAAAAATAAGAACCAAGATACATCATGTACAGGTACAAACACTCAATAAGAAATGTAAACGAACTGTATACCTAAAATGTACCAATAAAATGTACCAATAAAATTAATTTAAAAATTTAAAAAAAGAGAGTGGACAATGTCACAGTTAAAGAGTATCTGTAATGTCTTACCAACATAGTGTTCCACATCCCTCACAGTGAATGATGGTGAGGGCAACGTCATTCCCAACCCATCCTTCTTCAAGACCAAGATGGGCACACTGAAGCTATTCTCTTCCAGAAACTCCACAGTCAGCTGACTTCCAGTGGGCTTCAGAATCACTTCATCTGAGCTGTGGGCCACAAGAAAGAAATCTTGAGCCTGAATGCTCTGCTCACCAAAGGTCTTACTGGATGCCCTCACTCACTCAAGAAGTGGGGTCTTCCCTAAGAGGCCTTATATGGGCTTACAATTAATGGCATATATCTCATGTGTCGGGGAGGAAATGAACTGTCCAGGGTAAGAGTAAAAGGGGCTGGATATAGCTCAGTAGTAGAGTGCTTATCTAGTATGTGCAAGGCCCTGGCTTCAAATCCCAGCACCACACACACAAAGTATGAGGCAAGGTCACTGACAGAAGTGGGGAATAGTCAGTCAAAATGGCACTCTTCTCTAGATAACAAATGAAAAAATGAGTCAATATCCTGCCTAGAACGACATATCCATTAAGTTTTGCTGATTTGGTCTATCCCAAAGCAGCAACCTCCAATTTAAAACATTAACCCAAAAAAGAAAAAAGTATAAAAAAGCAATTTTTACAACCACTTTCCGAACACACATACTTAGCAAGAAAAAAGGAGATTTTTTTTTAATTGTGCTAGAAAAAAGACAGTAGATTAGCTGGGGGTGTAGTTTAGTGACAAAGCATATTGTTAGCATGCATGAGGCCCTGGGATCAATCCCCAGCACCAGAAGAAAGGTAAAGGAAAGATAATAGACTATTTGACAAGTTGGACTGTAACAAGCATATTAAACTCCATGTCTATTTCACTTTTTACATATTCTACATACTAAAGATTAAAAGACTAAACTGCAAATAGTAAAGCCATAAGAGCAACAGAAAAAACATGGGGGAGAAGGCTCAGTAAACATTAAAAATAGTAATAAATTACTTTAACTATATAAAAACTAAAATTTTTTGCAAGGAAAGCTGTTGTAAATCAGTAAAAATATATATACATATATATACACACACACACATACATACACACACACACATATATACATACATACAAGCCTGGCATGGTGGCACACACGAGAGGCTGTGGCAGGAGGACTGCCACAAGTTCAAGGCCAGCCTGGGCTACACAGTGAGTTCAAGGCCAGCCTAGGCTACATTGCAAGCCCCTTTTCAAAAAAAACCCAGAAAACAAAACCACACACTCAAAAAACCATCAACACAAGCATGTAGCTAACAGAGAAAGAAATAAAAATAGCTTACAAATGTACAAAATCTATTTACACCTGAGCATGGTGGCACATGCCTCTAATCACATTACTCTGGGAGGCTGAGGCAAGAGGATGGCAAGTTCAAGCTCAGCCTGGGCAATTTAGCAAAACACCCTGCCTCAAAATTTTAAAAAATCTATTTACCTTCTTCATAATTAAAATAATGCAAGTAAACAAAGTTTTTGCAAATAGGGAAGGGTGGAAGGGGTGAAGGGAGGGCAGGGGAAGGGGAAAAAAAATAAGAACCAAGATACTCATGTAATGGTACAAGATCCCAATGATGAATGTAACTGTATTTTATACCTAAAATGTATCAATAAACTTAATGGGAAAAATAAATAAATAAAATAATGCAAGTGGAAACACTAAGATTTTATTTTTATCTTATCATAAAGGCAAAAAAGTTCAATGATAAACAATGTTGGTCATGATACAGAGAATCAGCACCTTCACACACTCTGTGGTAGTATGAAATGGTACAACCACCAGAGAATTAACCTGCAGTGTTTATAAATATTTTTAAAACACAACACATTCACTTTAGGACAGAAAATCTATACATATATACTCACTCATTACATATGCAAAAGGTAAAGTATAAAGATGAAATTCACTGCAGCATTTTTTTCTAACAAGAAAATACTGAAATCAAATATTTATCAATAGAGGATCGTTTAAATAAATTGCATATCCATACAATGTAATACTAAATAGCCACGAAAAAGAATTAAGACCACTTGTAAGAGGTATGATCAAAAAATACAGTAAATATTTAAATACAAACAAATTTCTTAAAGTTAAAAGATACATCACCATTAATCTCCCTCAAAATACTCCTCATTGCTTTGAACACACTTCTCATAATTCTTGCCACTTTCTAAAGATGTTCTGGAAGTCCTTTCTCATGAGTGCTTTTAGTTGCAGTAGTAGCTAACTCTATGTCCTGAATCAATTCAAAATGTTTACCTTCCGTGGTCATTTTGACATTGGAGAAGAGCCAGAAATTATTTGGCGAATAACATGCATAAGGACACAATGTAATCTTTTTATGAGCCTGCCTTTATGTTGAATGGCACTTGGCAGTAGCATTCACAGATGTTTTGATCATATCTTGTAAAAACACTCATCAAAGAGGACTTACAGAACTGCTTTAAAAAGCAGCAGGAAGGCTGAGGATTTAGCTCAGTGGTGCCACTGCCTGCCTCCCAAGTACAAGGTCCTAAGTTCAATCCCCCGTACAAAAAAAAAAAAAAAAAAGGAAGTATTTTGAGGGAGATTAATGACAATGTGTCTTTTACTATGATCATTTTTTAAAATTTAAACATCAAACATATATTTTGATCACACCTCACATGTATGCTATGGATAGATCACCAAGAAGCGTAAGTTAGGATTTTTAAATAAAAAGTAAAATGTAGAATGTAATGTTTCCATTTGTGTTAAAAAAAAAGTATATACAAGCCATGTTTGTGTATGCAAAAGTTATTTTTGAAAGAAAGAATGCTCAATAAATTGGTTGACTTAAGAGAAGGGACCTGAGAGATTTGGGATTGAGAAGAGATTCATGACCTTTAAATAAATTCAACAAAAATAGTAAGTTGAAGAAATAATCCAAGTGACACTTTAATTATAGGCAACCTGAAATTCAAGTTAACACTTTAATTACAGGAAACCTGAAAATGGTTCAATGAATTAAAAACCAAGCAAAAGAGTTATTTATTCATTAATTTTAAATTTTATTATCTTGTTCAATTCACATATTAATTTCTTTTAATAATGCCGGTTTAATTAAAAATTTCTTGATTGAAAAAGAAATACATGATCATTCAAATTTTTTTTCATTTTTAAGTTTCCTTTTCTCTACAATAAGAGAATTAAATTTGCTGAGCATTAAGATTCCTTCCAAGCCGGGCATAGTAGTACATGCCTGTAGTCCCAGTACTTGGGAGGCTGAGGCAGGAGGATTGCCTTGAGTTCTAGGCCAGCCTGAGCTACATAGTAAGACCTTGTTTCAAAAAACAAACAAACGAAAAGATTCCTCCCAGTTCTAACTTTCCTTGGGTGCATGTAAATATCTACTCCTGGCTTAGGGAGAATACTACTTCCCAACTTCTAGAAGTCTGTTGTTGTTTTGGAAGGTACTGGGGAATGAACCCAGGGCTTCATGCATGCTATAACAAGATTTTATAAGTGAACCCAAATGTACTATGTACATCAAATGGAATTCTCTAGCTGTCTCTCAGAAACTGACCAAAACAGAAGTTCCCTCCCCAGAGGGAACTTGCAGAGCCCAAAAGACATTCACAAATGGAAGAAGAATCTAATGACACTGCCAGTAGGAAAGCTGGCAAAAGATGAGTCTCAAGTCTCTCAGGGATTCTTATTCACCAGATCTTAAGGAAAGGGTCCTCACCTGTCAAAAGTCCTACTCCTCAGCTCTCGAATGAACACAGAGCTCCCAGTCTTCACAGGCTTCCCTTTGTGTGTATCATGCCCTTTTGAAGATCCACGCCGTTTTTTCACTACACCAGAAAAAAATATGAGATCATGAATCAGAAAGGCCATGAACTATGATTCCATGAACAAGGGCCTCACAGATCTTCCTCTCTTCCTATCTAACAATCCCTCAGAGAATCTAGAGTTAAAGAATCTCTTTCCTCAGAGATTAGGAAAGCTCCCAGTGAAGATGGGTGCTTCCTCTATGCAATCCCTAGGAACAGAGGGAGTAAAGCTATCCAATTCTCCCTTCTCAGTGAGGCAGCTTCGGACCTGCATAAGCTTCTGCTATTTCTTGAAGAAGATGAATTTGAAGCACTCAGGCAAAGGCAATCACACCTGAAAACTTCCTCTGCTTTTATCTCTCCTCTGGACAACCTTTTGATAGAAACCATAAGATCTACTTACTAATAGAGGGTCCATGTAAGACCTCACAGTTGGGGCAGTGGTAGAGGTCAATTTCAGCAGCCTTCTCCTCTTCAACACCAACACAACTGGAAAAAAGAAAACCAAGACTCTTTAAATTTTTCTTTTTTATAAAGTCTAGAATACTACTGTCCAGTATACTATTAGTACATGTGGCTATTTACATTTAAATTAACTAAACTTCAGTAAATTTAAAATGCAGTCCCTCTACCACAGTAGCTGTATTTCAAATGTTCAGTACATGTGGTTATTAGTCACCATATTGAGCACATTATGAGATATTTTCATCCATGCAAAACTTCTACTGGTCTAAAAAATTATGCCAGAGCTACACAATATTAAGCTTCATTAAGACTCAGAAAACTCAAAGCTAGAAAAGATTCTAGAGTAATGATGTTTAATAAACATATAAATGTGAACCAATATGTAATTTAAAATGTTATAAATAGCCACATTAAAAAGCTAAATAGGTAAAATTAATTTTACTAATATTTAAATCAATACATCCAGAATACTATTTCAACATATAACCCAAATTTTAAACTTTATTAAGGTACTTTGTTACATAAAAACCACTAAAAATATTTTATAGTCAACAGTACTTTATTGAGAAACTGTTACATGAAAAACACTAAAAATATTTTAGTCAACAGTGGCTGTAAATAAAGGATTATAGGTAGACATTTTTTGCATCCTTATCTGTATTTTCTACATCTCAACAATGAACTTGTAATTTATTGCACATTGTAAAGTTTATTTATTTAATTTTTTTTGTGGTACCAGGGATCAAACTCAGGACCTTGCGCTGGCAAGGCAGGCGCGTTGCCACTGAGCTAAATCCCCAGCCCTAAAGTTTAAAAAATATTTGTTGTGTTTTTGAAATTTTGAGTTTGCATGTATTCACATTGGTAATTTCACAAAATTAAGCCGTTCCCTTATCAGGGAAGGCAGCAACAGTCCTTTAAAGAACTTCTGGCTAGGATTAAACTCCTAAAATCTTTGGTTAGCCATTCACAGCAGGGAGCATAAAATATGGCAGGGCTCAAATTGTTTCAGTCTAGATCAGTGGCAGTGAACCTAAGCCACGTGTGCCACAGTGGGCTGTTTGTTAGCACTGAAAGCTCTAAAAGGTTGGCCATCACTGGTCTAGATCATGTTCATAAACTTGCTGGGATCACAGGCATGCACCATCATGCCCAGCTTAATTCATTTTATAAAAAGACTCACCAATTATATACTGGAAATAAAGGGGAAAAAGAAACCTAATCCTTTACCACAAAAAGTCAAAGAAGTGCTGTGCTAGAGCCCTACTGGATTGAAGCTGTACATTCTCCCAGATGCTCATAACTCAGGGCTCGGCTTTAGATAAGACATCCCCCTCACTCACCACTAAGACTTCAAATTCATTTCTCCTCTACTCTTATGTAAGATCTCCAGCTCCTCTGACTTTCAACCATATAGTCATACTACCCCCTATTCTTCTTCATCACTGCCAGTTACCCATCTCATTAACACACCCTTCACTTGCAATCCTCCTACCTCAGCCTCCCAGAGCACTGGAATTACAGGCACCATGACCAGTAGTACCCACCTTCTTTATTTTTTAATTTTTATTAGTATGAACTGCAAAATGATTACATTTCTCATGGGGAGTTTGTACATGTACATAACAAATCTTACATTTTTTTCACCCCCTTCCCCCTACATCTTTTCCTCAATTTCTTGATCCCCTTCCCTTTTACAAAAGAACTGTATCACACTCTTTCTATTATATCACTTTAATTTTGCTATTTATATTTAGGGGTTTTCATACAAGAGAAATATGATATTTAAGCTTGTGTGTCTGATTCATTTCAGTTAACATTATGGTATCTACGTGCATCCATTTTCATACAAATGACTCAAGTTTATCCTTCTTTATGGCAGAATACTATTTCACTGTGTATAAAAACTACATTTTCTGGGCCAGGGATTTAGCTTAGTGGTTCCGCTACCTGCTTTGCAAGCACAAGGTCCCGAGTTCAATCCCCGGTACCAAAAAAAAAAAAACAACTACATTTTCTTTGCCCATTTATCTTTGTGAACATATAGGCCTCTTCCAATATTTAGCTATTATGAATTGTGCTACTATAAACATGGCTATGTATGTATCATTGTAATATGGTATCTTAACTCTTTCAGGAAGATACTTAGAAGGGGAATAGTGGGGTTGAAAGGAATCTAGATTTAGTTTTTTTGAGGAATCTCCATACTGATTTCCATGATACTTGTACTAGCTCACATTCCCACCAACAAAGTAGAAAGGTTCTTTTTTCACAAAAGCCTCCCCGGCACTTATTAATATATGATTTCTTATGATAACCATTCTTTCTGGAGTAAGATGGGAATCTCAGTGTTATTTCAATTTGCTTTTCTCTAATGGCCAGAGATACTGCATATTTCTTCAAGTACTTATTGGTCATTTATACTTCTGTTTGCTCATTTCAGTTGCCCATTTTTTGACTGGGTCTTTTATTTTTAGGGGTCTAATTTTCTTGAGTTCTTTATATACTCTATAACTCCAACCCTAATCCAAAGGCATTTATTCCACGCAACATTTTCCAGGTGCATCTATTTTCCTACAAATGTCTCAAATTTGTCATTCTTTATAGCCAAGTAGTCCATTATATCTAGATACTACATTTTGTTTATCCAGTCATCTATTGATGGGTGTACAAGCTGCTTCCAGGATTTAGCTATCACTAATTGTGCGGCTAGGGCCAGGGATTTAGCTCAGTGGTTTCACCGCCTGCTGCACAAGCGCAAGGACCCGAGTTCGATCCCCAGTACCAAAAAAAAAAAACAACTAATTGTGCAGCTATAAACATTAGTATACAAGTATCACTGTAGTATGATGACTTAAGGCCCTGGAATCCAGCAGATACGGGGGACAGATAGTGTGCGACTGCTAAGACCTATTTTGTTTCCACACCCATGTTGTTGCCTGTGAATGTTGGATCTTGCTCTTAGTTTCCTACTAGGCATGGTCAGTCAATGGTGTCTGCCCTACAGACACCTCCCACTTTTTATATCCCTCTTTGCACCCCAAATCCTGGTTTCCTCTGCCTAGCCTTATGGCCTGTGGGTCTGCAAGGTCTCCCAGGTTCCAGAGGCCCTTCTGTCTATATACCCCAAGCTCTGACAACCATCCCTGCTCACAGTGGTAGAAGGAGAAAACAGACCACTAAGCTTTGTGCTGTTGTAGGCAATGGAGGGAAGAGGAACTCCATGCAGCCTGCTGGACTTAGTTCTACCACTTTCAGACCCTGCCATCTATGGAAGCCACACACACCCAGCTTGGCTTCTCAGAATGAAGGGTAGGGCCCTGCATCCCTCCCAGCCCAAACTCAGACTTCTCACGGGGCCTAGGTCCAGCCTACACCCTCTCCACAACTGTCTCCTGTGGCTGTCTCCCACCCAGGTACTGAGTTAGGGCAACACCAGAACTCTGGAGTATAGCTTCTCTGCAGTTGCTCTGTGGCATGGTCCCAGACAGTTAACCCCTTCCCAAAATGTCTCCTGATTAAACTCTCCCAAATATGATGGGCCTAGCACTAGATTTCTTCTCCAACTCTAGCCTGCCATTCAAAAGTCACTTTCAGAGTAAAACACTATGCTGTTTTTGCAGTATATAATAGCCATGGGTTTCTCTTGAGGCCAGTGCTGCTGGCCCAGTCTGCAGTGTCCCCCAGCTGCTGACCCCTCTCTAGGCTTACCTTGCATCAGAGGAGGCAGGTCCCTCTCCCTGGAAGCCAGGGTGAGCCTTCCAGACTGCCTCTTTCTTTTCTCTCTACTGTGCTCAGTCTCCACAGCTTCTCAGTTTCCAGTCTTCCCACCTGCTCCCTTCCAATTCCCAGAGATCCACCTCTTTCCTTCTCTTCACCAAATTGTCTCCTAGGTGTCCCAACTCTACATTCCAGAGAGGCTGCAGTTCGTTGCTATTCTCTACTCTGCCATTTAGCAGCTCCTCCATGTTCTTTCAAACAGACTTCCCCAATGTCTTGACCTCCTTGTTCGTATGTGTAGTACTTGTCTTCTTTATATCACTTGACCTCTTACCAGCATTTCCATGCTGCCAGCCCTGCACTCTCCACTGACAAGCTCACTATCCTTGACTTCATTACAACCCCAATTGCCTGATGTCCATTTCTTCAGCTAACATTTAATGAACTAACATTTAATAAGCATCTACCAGGGCCTGGTCTAGGCTCTGCTAAAACAATGATGCAAAATAAACTGCTGTATACAGAAATCTCTGCCTTCATAACGCTGACATTCTTGTGGGGGAAGGAGTCAAGAAATGAGATAAATCAACCCAATCATTGAAATATGTTTGTTGTACATTAGACAATGAGAAGAGCTAAGTCCAAAATTTTAAAAAGCAGGGCGGGGAATATATGTAAGTGTATAGGCTGAGTATCCCTCATTTGAAATGTGTGAGACCAGAAGTGTTTTGGGGTTTTTCCAGAGTTGAGAACATTTGTATACACTTTATGGATGCACATACTTTACTTATGTAAAGTAAAAAGTGCCTGGGACATAGTAAATTCTCTGTATATATTTGCTAGTATAATCCAAATTATCATCATGTCCTATCAACAATTCTAATTAGCTATCAGTTGTGCCCTTCTATCATTCTTACTGGCCCTGTCTTAACCTAGGCCACTATTCTCTAACTAGGATTACTATCCTGATGTCCCAACTAGGCTCCTGGCCTCTACTCTACTGTATCCATTCAAGTGATCCTCCACACTATAGCCAATGTGATAATTTTAAAAGACAAATATGATCCTTTCAACTCATGCTCAAAACCTCTTATAGCCTTCCTACTTCTTTCTTTTTTTTTCTTTTTGGTACCAGGGATTGAACTCAGGACCTTGCGCTTGCAAGGCAGGCGCAGTGCCACTAAGCTAAATCCCTGGCCCTCCTTCCCTACTTTTCTTAAGGTACACATAAACTAATCATGGCTTAAAAGGCTTTGACTCTCTGGTCTCACCTCTTGCTCCTTAAACACAGCCGAGAGCTACATAATTAGAGAAGCCTACTGCAAATTAAAAGTGAGAGCCCCCCAGTCAAAAAAAAGAAATACTTTTAGCCTTCTCCATGGTCTCTCAACTTACTGTAAGGTTATTTGCTACTTACTGCCACACTCCCTCGAGGGGATACTCAAGGGGTAAAGGCAGGCCCCCATAAGCACTCTGGAGCTAAGTATATATGTTGCAGCACTGGACCCTGACTCCCTCCATGCCTCCACCTGGGCTCAACACTCCAGCCATCCAGCCAAGAACCTGTTCAAGGAAGCAAAAAGGTAGCAGCAAGTAGGACGACAAATGAGCCAAAGTTCTAAGTCCCTAGGACCCACTCCACTGAGCCATCATACACACAGAACACAAATTCAAGCTAGGTGTTATGGCACACACCTATAATCCCAGCTACTCTAGAATCTGAGGCAGGAGGATCAAATGCTCCACTCCAAGCTGGGCAACTTAGTGAGACCCTGTCTCAAAATACAGAAAATAAGGGTCAGGGATTTAGCTCAGTGGTTTCGTCGCCTGCTACGCAAGTGCAAGGACCCAAGTTCAATCCCCAGTACCCCCCCCCAAAAATTCAGAAAACAAAAGAACTGGGATTATAGATAGCTCAGTGATAGAGCACTTGCCTAGCACGGGTGATGCCCTGGGTTTGATTCCCACTATTGGAAAGAAATTCAAAGGTAAAATTATTAAGAACTTCGGGACAAGAGCAGAGGGCTATAGTATAGCCCAGTGATGGCGAACCTTTTAGAGCTTTCAATGGTAACAAACAGCTGGCTAAGGCATGCATCCCATAGGTTCAACACCACTAACAATAGAAGAGTGTTTGCCTAGTATGCACAAGGCCCTGGGTTTGATCACCACCACCACAAACAAAGAGAAAAATAAATTATAAAATAAAAATAAAACATTGGCTGGCTTCTCAGTGCCATGTTCTGTCTAGCCTCTAGGCTCCATCATACATGGCTCCCTCTGTCTGGAATATGCTCACTCTTCCTCTTCCCTGCTGCTTCAGTACCCTCCATCACACACACACACACACATGCTATCCCTATTTCAGCTCTCACCATGCTGAGCTTCAACTGTTCATTTACTTGCTGTCATCCATGTTACATTTACCATTTATATTCTGTTCATCAAAAACCCTCACCTCAATTTCCCAGTCTTGCTTTATTTACTACTATTCAACCCAATTCAAGAAATACTCATCGGGCTAGATAACTTATCAGATGAGGGAGGAAGATAGATAAAAATCAAGCTTCCAACTTCATTCACTGTCTCAGTATCACCTGGGACCATGGGAGTAAATACTGCTTTGTTTTGGGTGGCTTCCTTGGTGAAGGACACTTATAGGACCAGGTTTTGGGAGGTTTTAAAATAAATTATCCATAAGTAAATTGCACACCCTGGCACATGATAGGCACTCAATAAATATTAAACCGGGCATGGTGGTACATGCCTGTAATCCCAGCACTCAGGAGGCTGAGGCAAGAGAACACAGTGAACTACATACTGAACTACATAGTGAGACCTTGTCTCAAAAAAACCCCAAAA
>NW_004624909.1:1624791-1656146 GCF_000247695.1 Heterocephalus glaber
TATAAAGTATATGAGTGCATAAGTCAGCCACACAAGCTCAAATATTGCATAACTTCTCTTATTTGAAATCCAAAGTACAAATAATTTGTTTTAAAACATAATAAAAATAGACAATAGAAAACAGGGAGATAGACCTTTTACAAATGGGAAGGGGATCCAGAGACAAAGAATGTGGGGAGGGAGGGAAGGGGAATAAAAAGAATTAAGGTATGTTAAATATATGTACCTACATAATTAGAAAAGCCTAATGCAAATTAAAAGTGGGAGCCCCTTATTCAAAAACTGAAAAAATGCTTTTTGCCTTCTCCATGGTCTCTCAACTTACCATGGGGTTATTTGCATAGATGAATACAAACATTATGGACTGCAAACATGTACTAATAAAAATGTTTTTTAAAAATCAGAGCATTCCATATAGTATTCAGACACTAAAGCACAGAGGTTAACAGTACAGACTTGGGAGCAAACATTCTAGGGCTGAGTCTCACCTCTGCCACTTTCTAGCTACGTGAATATAGGCAATTTATATAACCTCTCTGTGCCTCAGTTGCTGCATCTGTGAAATGGAAATATTAGTAGTACATACATTATAGGACTGCTAATTCAATTGGCAAAATTGCAAAGTATTTAAAGTACCTGACACATAATAAATATTAGCTATCATCACCAGTATTCCAATTTAACAGACGGAAACTAAGCCCAAATGGTTAAGCAAATTGTTGGCAATTACAAAACTATTAAGTAGCAAAGCAGGACAAAAAGTCAAGTCTTCATAATTCTTCTATATCACTAAACTTGTAACTAGAATATAATGTGTATACTTCAATTAGGAGAACCAAATGCTACAAGAAAACAAAAGTGGGCACTCAATTCTCCCAGGGGTATAGAACCAAGTGGAAGCTGAGGGTTAGAGAAGCCTGAAAGGTGACAAGGTTTGCTCAAGATCCTATCTGGCTTATTTATTAGCTCCCCTTCTGCTGAGGGTGCCCAGAGAGCCATGTCCTGTAACCACTTATGCCACAGAAAACCAGTATCTTAATTCATGAATAAAGATGAGAAAGAACATACTTTTCATCCAGGCATGGTGGTATACCATTATAATCCCAGCACTCTGGGAGACAGGCAGGAACACTGTGAGTTCAAACCCAGCCTAGGTATGTGCTCACTTCAGCAGCGAATATACAAACCCAATTAGTGATTTAGCAAGATTCTGACTCAAGGGAGTAGGGAGCCTGGAGATGTAGTTCAGTGTGCAAAGGCCCTGGGTTCAAGCCCTAGTATCATTAAAAAAAGAACCTATTTTTCTTTCATTTATTCAAAACACATCAGAAAAACCCAAATCAATTTCTGGTTTCCTACAACAACCTTGACCAGACAGAACACAAGCTATAAAACCAGTAGTGGAGCCAACCACCATTCTTACCAGTGCCCCCCCCCACCTCCAAATATACTGATCTTACAGGAGTCGAAAGGACACTAAGAAAGTTCCAGTATACCTGGGAGGTTTCTCTTTTGTCCATCTAATACCAAGACATGAGTTTGCTATCTAACAGACTTCGATAAATTCTGAATGCACCAATAAAATACTTCCTATCAACTGACATGTACAGGAAACAGGTTGTTACTTCTATCTCCCAGAAAAACCAACCAACCAAAGAACTCTCCTGTCACCACCACCTCCCAGTCACTGCTTCATTGCTGTTTCCATTTATATGAAACTCCCCAAAATGGAGTCATCCTTGACGTTTTTCTTTCACAGTCCTAATCCAATCTATCAGCAAATCCTGTATCAATATATGTTGAAAATCTAACCTGTTTTATGATTCAAACGACCACTATCTTAACTAGACCAATGCTTCTTAAATTTTAGGGAACATAAGAAACACCTGAAAGCCAGGCCAGGTAGTGCACGCCTGTAATCCTAGCACTCAGGAGGCTGAGGAAGGAGGTCACTCTGAGATCGAGGCCAACCAGGGCTACATAGTGAGTTCAAGGCAAGCCAGAACTACAAAGTGAGACCCTGTCTCAAAAAAAACAAAAACAAACAAACAACTCAAACTGGGCCTGGCAGCACACACCTGCAATTCCAGCACTGAGGAGGCTGAGCCAGGAGGATTGCCAGGAGAGAGGCCAGCCCGTGCTACATAAGCAAGTTAAAACCTGAACTACACAGCAAGGCCCTATGTCAAAACAAACAAAAAAACCTCAGGGCTGGGGATTTAGCTCAGTGGTTTCACCGCCTGCTGCGCAAGTGCAAGGACCCGTGTTCAATCCCCGGTACCAAAAAAAAAAAAGAGATATCATTTCAAACAAAAAAACCTCAAAAATAAAACTGAGCTCAGGGCAAAGTCCTTGGATTTAATGCCTAGCATGGAGGGGAGGGAAGGAAGGAAGGGAGGAGAGAGGACAGGAGAGGAGAAACAAGACCTAGAAGGTTTGTTAAAACATAGATTATTGGGCTTCACCCTAGAGATCCTGATTCAGTAAGTCTAGGGTGAGCCCTATAAATGTGTATTTCTTACAAGCTCCCAAGTGATACGGATGCTACTAGTCCAGGGACCACACTTTGAGAAATACGAGTCAACTGCAGCTCTCAAATTTTCCCTGCTTCCACCCTGGTTCCTCAATTTGAGTCTGTCCTCACAACAACAAAAACCTAAATTAGATCATACCTCTCCTTTGCTCAAAACCCTTCTGTGACTCCCATCCCATCTAGAGTAAAATGCCAACTCTTTACAATGAACCTATACCTGTGGTTCTCAAACTTTAGCATGCATAAGAATCATTTGCTCTAAACCATGGATTCCTAGACCCTACCTCCAAAGTTTCTGATTCAGTAAGTCTGAGGTAGGATGCAGGAGCTTAACCAGTTTCCAGGTAATGCTGATCTTGCTGGTCTAGGGACCACACTTGGAGAATCATTGCCCTACATGATCTCCACCCAACCCTTAATCTCAACGTGTACTACTCTCTCCTTGCTCACTATGTTCCATTAACAGTGGCCTCCTTGCTGTGACTGAAATGCTAATGTGCCAGGCCAGCTCCTGACTCAGGTCCTTTACTTCTAGTACCTGGAACACTCTTCCTTCATTTAAGCGTGGTTAAGGAAGCCTGGTTCCCTCTCTCACCTTCCTCCAGGCCTCTGCTCATATGTAGCCATCCATAATTACCCTATATAAAATAACCAGGCCTCTAGCCCTGAAGGTGGCACTCCTCCTGCTCATCCTGCTTTTCTCTATACCGTTTATTTACACACTACATATTTAGCTATTAGTTCAGTGTCCCGTGTTTACCACTAAAATTCACTGTTATGGCTTCTGTCTACATGTCCCCCCAAATCTTCATGTAGTCGTAGGTGGGGCTTTTTCCAGAGGTGGCTGAATTTAGAGTGTGTGATTAATTCATCGAGCAATGCTAGGCTCAAGAGCACTAGGATTAAGGGTGTGAGTGCTACCTGCCCTAAGTGCTTTGGGTAAGACAAAAGGGGCAGAAAGATGTTATTAAATGCTCTTGTTTTTGTCATCTTCCATGAACTATTCCATGAACCACTGCCCCTCTGCCATGTGCCACCCTGCCTTGGAGCCAGCCGATTATGGACTGAAAGAAACCTCCACAAACTGTGAGCTAAATAAACCTTTCCCTCTTTAACTTGGGGTATCAGGTATTTTGTCTTAGCAACAAGAGAAAAGTAACTAAGACATCCACCCAGTGTCTAGAACACTACATAGAACACAACACATATCTCTTGTGTGTATAAATATAATAAATGAATCAATCTTATTTCCTAACCTGAAATTATCTAGAAGTCATAACCTGTCTTACTCATCTCTATTTCCCAGAGTTCTTGGCTTACTCCTTGGCAAACAGTACCTGTTCAATAAATATTTATTGCATGAATGTTCCAGGTAACAGCCAGAAAATGAATTATCTATTGTGCCAAGGACTGTGCTAGATTCTTTCCAGACACTCATTAAGGCTCACAACAGTCATATAAAATAAAGATTATCCATGTTTAAAGCTGAGAAACCAAAATGACATGCCCAGGGCTAGAAAATGGATGAGCTGAAATTCCAGGCCAAGTTTCCCTGACTTCCAAGCACTTCTTTCACTACTGTGCATCACTCCTCTGTTTCCAAAATGGACTTTTACTTAGCTGCCATAACTTAGTCATGAGTATCATGCCTATCAGACTTTCCACTGTATCATGAATTTCTATGACAGTCCTCACAGGGACTCTAACCACCTATATGCTTTAATACATTTTCACTATAAACACTATTTCCAAGTGGATTGAAACATAAATTATGCCACCCTGATGGTGAAATGGCTCTGTATTTTGATTGTGATAGTTACATGAATCCACAAACAGCAGAACAGTATAGAAATACACATACAAAAAAAAAAAGAAATACACATACAAACACAGATGAGCGTATACAAAACTGGTGAAACCGTAACACAATTAGTGGATTATGCCAATGTCAGCTTCCTGGTTTTGATATTGTACTATAGTTACACAAGATATTACCATGAAGGAAGCTGGGCGAAGGTACACAGGAACAAATTCCTCCCCTATACATTTTTTGTAGCTTCTGGTGAATCTACAATTACTTTTTTTGTTTGGTTGGTTGGTTTTTTGAGACAAAGTCATGCTATGTAGTTCAGGCTGGCCTTGAACTAACTATGTAGTCCAGGCTAGCCTCAAACTCATTGCAGTCCTCCTGTCTCAGCCTCCCAAGTGCTGGAATTAAAGGCATGTACCACCACATCTGGCTTACAATTACTTTTTAAAGAAAATTTCATTTTAAAAAATTATGCCATGCCAAAATATGTCCTATGAACCCCCAAAGAACAGGTTGTCCTTCTGATCCTTCTTTTTTTATTTATTTTTTTAGTACTAGGGATCGAACTCAGGTCCTTGCACTTGCAAGGCAGGTGGCGGAACCACTGAGCTAGATCCCCGGCCCTTAAAAATCTCTTTTTTTTGGTACCGGGGATCGAACTTGGGTCCTTGCGCTTCTGCAGCAGGCGGTGAAACCACTGAGCTAAATCCCCAGCCTTCTGACCCTTCTAACACCATAAACTACAAGACCTTCTCCAGGGCAGGAATTATGTAGCCCATAATTATATGTAGTAAGCCCTAAATATGAATGCTGGGACTTCTCTTCCCTTTTTCACACACTCCCAAAGCTTCAGGTTACCCTTCTGCTGCTTCAAATACAATGGTGTGCACTTTAACCTGAGTTTATTTGGAACAAAAATGTGGAGTATGCCAGGCATGACGGCGCACTTGTAAGCACTCAGGAAGCTGAGGCAGGAGGATCACCATGAATTTGAGGCCAGCCTGGCTACATAGTGAGTTCAAGGCCAGCCTGAACTACGTATTGAGACTCCATCTCAACTCAACACCCCCACCAAAAAAAACAAAAAAAAGTGGAGTATGTCTGAGTTTATAAACTTGGTTGTGCCTATCTTCCACAATTTCTAAGAACTTAACCTGAATAGTGTCTTATATTGTCTATGTAACTATTTATAAGCAAGAGTTCAACAGACCTACGTTTGACTAACAGCACAATAGCTAACTGGCTGTAGAACTTTGGGTAGTTATTAAACCTCATGAGAGAAAATGGTAGGTCCAAAAAGCTTCTGTAAAGATTAACTTGTCCTTCTCATTCTGGAACAATATGGAGTAGGATTTCTCCCTATTCCTCTCATTAAGCACAGCTAAAAGCCTTGGAAATTATATAAAAAACATAGGAAGACTCTGAAAGGTAGAAAGAAGGCAGAATAACAAGGGATAGCAGGATCCAACCACCTACCAAGTAGTGTCAAGAGAGACTAAGTAGGAAAGTTGGACTTCCATCCAAACATAGCCGTACTATAATGGAGTGGTACCTCCTCCTGCCAATAAAGTGCAATGTCTGAAGAGGCATGCAAAACTGAAACTTTAAACAAGATCCAGAGTCTCATAACAATGCCTGTAATGTCTGGGATATAATTAAAGTAATCGCTCATCATATTATGAACAAGGAAAATCACAACTTGAATGAGAAAAGAAAATCAACATATATGTCAACACTGAGATGGCACAGATGTTTGAATTATCTGATAAGAATTTTAAAGAAGGGCTGGGGATTTAGCTCAGTGGTTCCACCACCTGCCTTGCAAGCCAAGGACCAGAGTTCGATCCCCGGTTCCAAAAAAGACCAAAAAAACAAAAAAAAGAATTTTAAAGAAAAATGTTTCAATGAGTAATTACAAACAAGACAGAAACAAACAAAGAGTAGAAAGTGGCAATAAAATAATGAAGCCAGGTGTTGTGGTCCACGCCCGTACTCCCAACATTTGGGAGGCTGAGGCAGAAGGATTGCTGAGCTTGGGCTGTATGATGAGTTCAAGGCCTGGCTGAATTATATTGTGAGACTCTGTCTCAAAAGTAAATTATTTAAGTAAAAAAATGTAGGCCTCTGTAAAGTAAGAGAAGACATAAAAAAGAACCAAATGGAACTTTTAGATCTAAAAAATAGAGTAACTTAAAACTCACTGGATAAGCTCATAGCACAACAGAGACAACAGAGGAAAGAATCAGTAAACTTGAAGATACAACAGTAGAAATTACCCAATCTGAATAACAGAACGTAAATAGATTGACAAAATGCACAAGGCTGAGGACACAGCTCAGTGGTAGAGCACTTGTCCAGCCTAAGCAAGGCCCTAGATTCAATCTTCAACTCTAAACAAAAAAGCACAGAGCCTCAATATCCTGTAAAACTATAACAAAAGACAAACCCAGAGAAATCCACAGTGGGACATGGCTCAATTTAACTCCTAAAATCAAAAGGATTTTTAAAGTAGTGGAAGAGAAATGACATATTACCTAAAGCAGAACATGAATTCAAAAGACAGAGGATCTATCATTGGAAACCATGAAGGCCAAAAAGTAGCACAAAGTTTTCAAGTACTGAAAGAAAAGAACTGGAAATCCAGAATGCAGTATCAAGCAGATTCTCCCGCAATTAAAAAGTAATCAAGACATTCTCAAATGAAGAAAAACAATTTCATCATTCTTCAAATGAAGAAAAACTAAAAATATTTGTTGCTACTATGCCTATTCTAAAAGAATGGGAAAATAATCCTCTCTAAACAAAAAGGAAATGATAAAAAGAAGGAATCTTGGAACATCAGAAAACAAAAGAAAACAAGGGAAAGAGAAAAAATGTGGGTAAATACAATATAGTTTCTCCTTTGGAGTTTTCTAAATCACCTTCAATGGTTGAAGCACAAATTACAGAATTGTCTGACATGGTTCTCAATGTATGTAGAACAGATATTTAAGATCAATTAGGTTACAGCCCGGCATGGTGGCACACACCTGTAATCCCAGCACTCAGGAGGCTGAGGCAGGAGGATAGCCAAGAGTTTGAGGCCACCCTGGGCTATATAGTGAGTTCAAGGCCAGCCTAAACTACACAGCAAGACCTTGTCTCAAAAGAAATAAATAAATAAAAAGATTAGCAGAGTGGATAAAAATCACTGAATTATATGCTGTCGATGCAAAACTCACTTCATACATAATATATACAGTAGACTAACAGTAAAATGATGAGGGCTAGGTGTAGATTTCAGTATTAGAGCACTTGCCTAGCATGCATGAGGCCCTGGGATCAATTCCCAGCACCACAGAACACTCACCCCAGCAACAGCAGAATATACATCGTCTCAAGTGACCACAGAACATATGCCAAGACAGACTATATCCTGGGCCATAAAACGTCAATAAATTTAAAGTTATACAGAGTATATTGTCTACTATGGAATCAAACTAAAAGTCAATAATAAAACAGCAACAGGAAATTCTACAAATACCTGGAAACTAAACACACTTCTATACAACTCATGGGTCAAACAGCAAGTCAAGAGAAATTTAAAGATATGCTGAACTATCTGAAAAAGAAAACACATCACAATTTGTGGAACACAGCTATATTGGTGTTGACAGGGGAATCTATAGCACTAAATGCTTACATAAGAAAAAAAGGAAAATCTTTGATCAATAATCTAAGCTCCCACCTCAATAAACTAGTAAAGAGGAACGAAGTAAACCCAAAACAAGCAGCAGGAAATAATAAAATGTAGAAATCAATGATACTGAAAACAGAAAGACAATATAGAAAGACAATGAAACAGAAAAATTCATGCTTTGAAAATAAAACTGACAGGGCCAGGGATTTAGCTCAAGGCATCGCACCTGCCTTGTAAGCGCAAGATCCTGAGTTTGTTCCCCGGTACCAAAAAAAAAAAAAAGAAAAGAAAAGAAAAAAAACTGACAAACTTCTAGCAAGTTGGACAAAGAAAAAAAGACAATTTTGTTCTGCACTGCTAAGAATTCAACCCAGGGCCTGGCACATGCTAGTCAAGAGCTCTGCCATTGAGCTACATTCCCAGTCCCACAGAGCCTGCAGATATTAAAAGGATAAGAGAACACTATGAATAATTGTATAAATACAAATTTGATGACTTAGATGAATTAGATCAATTTGTACTGGAAAGTACAAACTACAACACATTCAATATAAAATAGATAATTTGGTGTGATGATATCCTTTTGCTAATAAGTAACAGGCTCATCAAACTATAGCTACCTCATTAGGTATTTGTCAACCAAAAAAAATTTTTTTGCAGTACTGGGGATTTAAGCTAGGATCTTGCACTGATCTACATCCAGTACCTTTTTATTTATTTTTTATTCTGAGATAAGGTCTTGATACGTTGTCCATGTTGGCCTTGAACTTACAGCAATCCTCCTGCCTCAGCTTCCAGAGTAGCTGGGATTACAGGTGTGCACCACCATACCCACCACCAACTGTCCTTTATAAATAGGAAAATTGTAAGGCAGTAAGCTTTTTGCCAAAACTCTAAACTTTAGTCAGGTACGATAGCGCCCAAGTGTAATTCCAACATTTGGAAAGCAGAAGCAGGAGGATTGCTACAAATTCAAGGCCAGCGTGGGCTATATAATGAATTTAAGGCCAGCCTGAACTACATAGCTAGAGCCTGTCAAAAAACAAAAAAAGGGGGCCAGGGATTTAGCTCAATGGTTCTGGTGCCTGCCTCACAAGCGGAAGGTCCTGAGTTCAATTCCTGCTACCAAAAAAACAAACAAAAAACCCTCAAGATATCAATAAATACTTGCCAACTAATTTTCTTCTCTAGCATACAACAGTGATTCTCAAAGGTTAAGATGCATCAGAATTACCTGTTTGTTGAAACAGATTGCTGAGTCCTAGTTCTACCTCAAGAATTTGCATTTTTAACAAATTCCCAGTTGATAAACCATACTTTGAGAACTGTTGTACAGTAATGACATGTTAGCCTATCTATCCCCCAATATTAGAAACTATCATACTCCCCACAAAGGGGAGAAATCAAGAGCCAGGCCTGGTGGCGCACACCTGTAATCCCAGCACTTGGGAGGCTAAGGCAGGAGGATCCCCGTGAAGTTCGAGGCCAGCCTGGGCTACATAATGAGTTCAAAGCCAGTCTGAACTACATACAAGACCCTGTCTCAAAAAGCAACAACAACAACAAAAAGGCAGGGGTGGGGTAAAAATCAAGACAGGGTAATGCCTTAAATTAGTGGTTCTTGAGGATTGGCCCACTTACCTACTGAACCAGAAAAACACTACAGCTGTGGTCTACCTAGCTTCCTGTGGTCGCAGCTCTTCTATGTGATTTTGATGTTCACTAATCTGTACACTAATTTGAGAAGCAGTACACTACAAATCAAAGTTTTAGCTCTTTGGTTTTTTGGGTTTTTTTCCCAAAACTCAACCTCATAGGAAGAATGACAGTATAGCATATTTTTTTCTACTTTTGAGAACCTGGGCTCTCAAATCAAATAATTCGAAGTGTAAATTCACACTCAGAATGTCACTTAACTTCCTTGAGTTCCAGATTCTCATCAGCAAAACACAATAGTCGCCTCCTTTGCTATAACCTCTACAGGTACTAACCTGGTATTACATACCTAATTGGACCTCAAGATATCTACAAGATGTGAATGGTTTCTATCATCGCCTATAGTCATTTGTGAATTTAAATTTTGTTTGCTTAGCTATTGTAAGCAACCATGAAAACTCTACAATGTTCAGTTATTTTCAACTGTGCTAAAGTATAAACTTAAATGGTGTGCTGTGAGACTGATGTGTGCTTGTGCACATGCAAACTATGCACTGAGTAAGCAAGAGCAGCCACCCACCAAGGACCTGATTCTCAGCTAGCTTCCTTGTTCTCTGGCAGTGCATAGAAAGAAGCCGAAGAGATTTAAAAATTGGTTTCTTTCACAGTAAAAAATTAAGGCAATTAACCTGTGTCTGAATATACCTAGAAACACAGAACTCACCACAGAAATGTGATTAAAGAGGGGCCTAGCCCCAGATCCATTTCCGTATTACTATGACTGGAATCCCTAGAGGCAGGCCTCAGTGGTGGTCCTTGTAATTGTCAAGTGCCTACTGTGCAAAGATGTTCACCACAACGTTTTTCTTTTTAACCAGCACTCATATCAAGATGCAAAACCTGTCCAGAATTCCCAAAGTTTCATCACATTACAATATTATTTATAATATAAAAATTACAAATAAAGTTTTAAAGAAAATGTTTTTAAAGATTTAAAGATCATCCATGCCAAAAAAAGTATAAAGTGTACAACCCTTAATGAAATGACCAAGTAACTGGTGATATATATATATATGTGTATAAATATATATATATACCAGAAATCAGATTTATGAGAATGGTTAATACCCATATTTTAACATTAGGCAGGAATAAAGAAAGTTATGAAACAGTGTTTATAATATAATCCCACTCTATAAAAATTTTCTATTTTAAATCAAAAGATAAACTGAGTGTGGTCGTGCACTCCTGTAATTCCAGCACTTGGGAGGCTGAGACAGGATGACTGCCATAAGTTCGAAGACAGCCTGGGCTCCATAGTGAGTTCAAGGCCAGCCTGAACTACATAGCAAGACCCTGTCTCCAGAAGAAAAAAAAAAGATAGGAGATAATGCAACAAAAATTTAACAGTGCATTGTGCCAGATATCAGATTCATTGGTGACTTACTTTCTTCTGTATTTTCTACAATGAGCACGTCTCACCTATATAATCAGGAAAAAATTTAAAGCATTATTTTTTTAAAGTCTAACTTTTAGGGGGCCAGGGATTTAGCTCAGTGGTTTCACCACCTGCTGCGCAAGCGCAAGGACCCAAGTTCGATCCCCAGTACCAAAAAGAAAAAAAAAATCTAACTTTTAGGCCTGGGTACAGATTAAATAATGTACAGAAAGTCCCTGCATTGATGTGTGACATACAGTAGCCCTCAGAAAGCATTTATTCCTGTTCGCAGAGTATGGAGTTAGTTTTTATATTGTGGGCAGAAGCCCATTTTCCAAGTTTGAACCTATATACTTCCCGTATAATCAAAATAGGCTATAGGCAATAGTTTTTCTTCCAAAGGCTCATTTATTCATTCACTCAAAAAGTATACTCAGCATCTATTACATGTTTAGCACAGAACCAAGTTCTGGGGATTCCAAAAATGAAAAGATGACATCTCTGCCCTCAGGGAACTCTGGCTAAGAAGTGACAGACACATTTATAACTGATATTAAATAATCATTTTTTAATAAGGATGAACAGGGCCAGGGATTTAGCTCAGTGGTTCCAGCACCTGCCGTGAAAACTCAAGGACCCGAGTTCGAGCCCTAGTACCAAAAAAAAAAAAAAAAGATGAACACAAGGTGCAATAGGAACCAATATAAAGGAAGCCTTTTTTAGGAGGAGAAATATTCTGTGAGTTGTAAAGGGGAGGACGTTAGTGGGAATAGAATATGCAAAGATGAAGCATAAAGTAGTATAAAAATTTCCCAGAACTATAGCTAATTCAGTTTTGCTGGGACATAAAGAACAAGGGAGAAGTGGTAGGAAATGAGATTGAACAAGTAGATCACAAAAGGTCTTGCCTGTCACACAAAGGAGACTGAATTTTATCCTGTAGGGGAACCCCTGAAAAGAATTTTAAGCTGAGGAGTGACTTGATCAGCACTACTAAAGACAACCAGGAATCCTGAAAGACATCTTAATCCCTACTTATTTCCAGGCCAAAGGAAAAGTCTCCACCCTTTAGGTTTGTCCTCTCTTAAATAAACATGAGGTAATAAATAGAAATCTGCATCTGGCACACAGTAAATATTCAATAAAGACCAGTTAAACATGCATTTGGATGTGCTACATGGGTGCAGTCCCCACCTAAGGCAGCACCAAAACCTTTACTTTGATTCTGAGCAAGATAACAGAATCAGCTCCACTGAAAAGGGCTAATGATCACTCAGAGTTCTAGAACTTAACACACGACAGGAGGAAAGTGTGATATATTGTTTTATTGAACTCCAGTGTACAAATCTCTCTGATGGTTATCTTTCTATAGCTGGGATTTAAATCCCAATAATGGGATACTACAGTTTTATTTCACACACTAACCTCTTTGGAATTCTAGGTGACAGGTGCTTATTCGCACACATGGTTAACTGGAAAGAATTCATTAGTGGTTTTACTCCTGTTGTTTTACCCAAATCCCTTCTGCTTAATTCAATCTAGTTGGATGGTTCTGCAGATAAGTAATATAGAAATAAAATACCACTGCATTTCTGCCTCCATTTATTGAATGAATGCAAAACAAATTACTTTACAGTCAGGAGAATGTATTTGACCTATTTTATAGGTGAAGACAATGAGGTTCATAGAGGCAAAGCAACTTGCCCAAGGCCATTCTGATAGCAAGTTGCAAAGAAATCCACATTTTTAAAACTCAGATATCTCAAAAATGCAATAGTGCCTCCCCCAAAGCCAGTGTCTGACAAAAATCATAACTACTACGTACAAAAATGATACTTTCTTTGTAGCTGGGAAGGGTTTTTAAATCTCTCTCTCTCACACACACACAAGCGCGTGCGCGCGCCAATATAAGACCTAACAGGAGAAATCAGAGGCCAATGTTACCTAGGCCCTGGTCTACAAGAAGGGATAGAGAAACCTGGGTGTGGGGTGGGGACTAGAATTAATTAAGAGGAGGGCAGTTTCTGAGCAGGAATCTAAAACACAGCTGAGAAAAGGACACAACAAGTGAATATACCTGACCACTGCACGCTGTCCAGCTTGGCTTGCCCTCCTTACCTGCCGTGAAACCAGTCCTGGCACATGTCACACTCGATCATGAAGCGGGTCACATCGTAAGGCAGCCGGCAGAGGCAATACACAGGCACCGAGGCCATCTTCGCCGGGCCTTGGAGCGTTCTGCGGCGGGCCAGGATCGTGGTGTCAAGAGGGGCGAGAGACAGCAGCACGCCTCCTTTCTGGACGATGGCTGGACGCAAACAACACTTTTTACAGAGTAAATTACCCCACCCACACCACCACCCCCACCCCCCGCCTCCCCCAGCGCGCACCAACCCTCAGTTCTCAAATAGGGAGTTACCGCCGCCAGGATGCAACACAGCTGGTGCGGCTGTAGGGGGCAACCAGAGAAAAGTCCACCCTGCCTTTAGAATTTCTTTCACACGGAAAGAACGTTCCGCGCTCTGCTTTTAAGCACCCCCCACCATCCGCCCCCGACCTTCTTCAGCCCCAAAGTCAGTGATAACTTCTTTCCGGGTTTCATGGAAACATCAAAAGCCTTTCAGAAAGCGTCTTTAATCCCTTGCTGAACGCTCTCCTTGCAAGCCTCTCGCTTCCCAGCGCTCCTGGTTCCCTTCAGGAATGACGCAAACCACAGCAGCGTAACGAGTAAGACTGGGGATACCTCAGGAACAGACCCTTGAATCACCCCTCAAAGAGGTGCAACCAGATAGAAAGGGGATCCTTTACAGTATGCTCAAGCTACTAGAAAATTACCTCGAAGCCTTCGCGAAGAAGGCAGACAAGACTAGGTGCCCAGCTAAAATCACAGTTATGGGGTCGCGTCTGGAGAGTGTAAATGATCCTTTCTGTCACTCCCAATAGCATTCCTTCCCCGAAAACCTGAAATAAATCTCAATTTCAAAACTCACCAGTTTGTCCTCTACTTCAAAGATGACACGATTCTCCTCGCACCCCTGAAACTAAAAAGGATCCCTTCTAGCCCTATATAACTGACTAGAATTTCCTCACATTCCTGAAACTCCCCAAAGATTTTTTTTTTCACCGCTCGAAAACTAGCAGGCATTTCTTTACAGCCTCCTCAAACTGCGAGGACTTTCCAGTACCCCCAAACTGACAAGAGATCTCATGCTAGATCCTGAAACTGACAGGAATGTCCTCCTCGCCGCCCCTGAAACTTACCAGAATCTCTTTACGACTTCTCAGCCTGACAGGAACCTCTTCACGCCTCAAACCTGACAATGTCCTCGGTCCCAAATCCTACAGGGACCTCCTCAGACTCACGGAGGTCGGTCCCGGCGACACGCCGGCGGCCGGGGTCGCTCCGAGGCGGCGCGGCGCGTCGCCTCGCTCAGCGGAGGCTCGCCCGGCAGTTCCGGCCCCAGCAGCGGCGCGCGCCGAATTGTGGGATCGTCACGGGAACGCCGCGGACGCAGCGAAAGCAGCTTACTTTCCCTAGGGCCACTAGCTGGCGCGCGTGGCGCCTACAGCCTGGCGATGCTTCGGGGCAGCCTTCTCCACAGCAATCCCCACAGCCCGGCTGTTCGGCCCACTAGAGACCGCAGCTCTGTCCTAGTCCGGTAGCCGCCTGGCGAACGGGCAAGTGGCGTTGCTGAGCCAGTAGAATAGCCGCGAGTAAACCAACAAGGAATGAGATAGACCAGCTGCCAGATCCAAGGTAGACGGTCCGGACAGTCACCAGCAGAAGCCCAGTGGCGGTCCTAAGCAATTCGCTAGAGTCAGTAAAGTTTATTCAAAACAGCGAGGAAGTTGAGGCGGGTGGAGGAGGGAAAAATACGGGGTAAACAGCTACCATATTGAGAGTGGCGGCGTTACCGCGAAGAGACAAACGAACCGCCATTTTATGGGGGCCGGGCACGCGTGCTGACCGTGGTGGAGGCGGGGAAAAGCGATCCTCCGGCTCCAGCTTGATATCAACAGGGGCGGAGCGCCACTTTGAGAAAGGGGAGTGGTGCCCAGCTACCTTTGCCCAGCGCCTCTCTTCAAGGCGCCCAATCACCACTGGAGACCTTTAGCCGAGAGGCGGAGAAGCCGCCATCTTAGGCGAGGCAAGGCCTTGACTCCATTTTGAGTGGGGCCAAGAAGTTTCTAGCTTTCCCTTGCCTGTTGGCAAAGAGGGAGTTAAATACTCCACACCGTAAACACTCGCACTCTCACTCCCTTCTTCCCTCCTCCTTGCCAGCCTTCTCCTCCTATGAGAGGAGTTGAACTTTACTCCAAAATGAATAGATCGCTGAGACAGGCCTCAGATAGGGTAGGGACGGAGTACACACAACAGCTTGCACACACTGAACACCTTCCTCGGGTCGGGCTTTTTCCCACAATCACCTTTTGACTTAATTCGTCACCTGTGAAGAAAGCACTGATTATAACCTAATGAGGACACCAATTTATAGAAGCCAACTGACTTGAGTTTCCAAGCCAGGAAGTTGAACCTTGCACCCCTTAAAAGCCCCACGTTACGTCCTCAGTTATGTCCTCAGTCCCTTAGTTTAAATCTTCCCTTTGGCTTCTGCCAACTTCAGCCCCCTCTGAACTCTCCTTTTGGTTTTTGGGGGGTTTTTTTTCCTCCGTACGTGGAATTGAACTCAAGACCTTGTGCTTGCCAAGCGAGCGCAGCGCCACTGAGCTACATCACCCGGTTGGTTCAGTTCAATTAAGTGCAACTATGTTTCGGGGATTTCCATGCACCTGTTCCATGATTTTCTGACCTCAGCCTCAGCAAACGGTGGAACAAGAATTGAGAGGAGCACTACGCATGTGCTTCAAAATGGTGATGGTAGGCCGGGGATTTGGTTTCACCTGCTGCGCAAGCGCAAGGACCCGAGTTCCATCCCCGGTACCAAAAAAGAAAACAGCTAATTTACTCAGGGCCGGGGAGTTAGCTCGGTGGTTCCGCCCCTTGCCTCGAAAGCAGAAGGACCCGCGTTCAATCCCCGGTACCAAAAAAATCCAAACTGGTGATGGTTTTCTCAAATATTCTAGAAAAGTATCGAATTATAATATGTCCTGAAAGGCTCCCACTACTTTCAAAAAGAAAACGTGCGTTTACACAGCAGTTTCCTAACCAGTGACTGAATTGGGTCCTGTGATAAAAAGGACCTCTGCAGTGGGAAATTGCCAGCCAAAGCAAGAAACAAGTTTGCATATAAAAACAATTGCAATAAAAGTCCCAGTAAACACACAAATACCTCCTGCCAGGTGCACAGGCACTCCTTTGGTTCCCACCTCTTTGGGAAGCCTGAGACAGGAGGAGAGTTTAAGCTCAGGAGTTCAGGGCTAGCCTAGGCAACATAGTGAGACCCCGTATCTTAAAAGAAAAACAAAAGGTAAAATAAGAAAGCATCAGAAGCTGCTTGCTGTTCAAAGACTTTATAGAGATTTGGAGGATATATCGAATTTACTTAATAAGCAAGAACATACAAAGAAAGATCCACATATACAAATGAGTGGAGGCATATAGGGAAACATTTACTACAAGAAGTTGAATATTTTTGGAACAAAAAGGAAGGAGAAAAGATCTGAGTAGGGCTGAAGATGTAGCTCGGTGTACAGTGTTTGTGTAGTGTACACGTGGCCCTGGGTTTGATCCCTAACCTTGCCAAAAAAAGATGGGTAGGAGGTCAAAACTGTGTAAGGAGTTGCTCAAAAAAGACCGCAAAAATATAGAATTTAGATTTTATCCCATCAGTAATAAGAAACCACTGAAGAATTTTGAGTAGTAATTTTGAGGGGTAATTAAGTCACATTTGTGTCTTAGCCAGACAAAGGTCCAGGCTTAATGGGACCTGAACATTATGCAGTTTGGGGAGTGCATCTTTAGAAAAAGAAGATAGACTTATGAATACAAAATTAGCTTCAAGGGTGGACAATAGGAGTATGTCTTAGAAATAATTCTTACACCTGGGTAATAACTATGGCTAGAAGTGACACAAGCCACATATAAAACCCATGAAACCCAAACCAAATGCATCCCTCAAATCAACTTCCCATTAGGTGGATCTCAAAAATGTCTGAGGCAATGCCAACATCACCTAATGCAAGAGAAAGTGTGACCAGGTGCTCAATGCATAGGGACAGCAGTTTGAACCAATTATGGTTTAAATATATTTTGCAAACTTTATAAAACCTAACTACCATGTGACCATATAACAAATGACAAGTCCTGCAATTTAAACTTTCTTAGCTTTGCAAGGAGGCAGGAGGAAGGATGCTGTTTCACTAGTCTGGAAAAAAGAACTCGTCTGAAAGAAAGAACCAGTGTAGTTACAGTGGGGGCAGAAAAGGATCAGATAATTGGATATTTTGGAAATTGAATAGGCAGAGCTTGGGGATTAATTGAAAACAGTGGGTAATGAGTGAAAGGTGTATGAGTTCAGTGGGTAATGAGCAAAAGAGATGCGAGTTCATCTTTTGGGTTTTCAGAGTGGATGATGGTGCCACTAACTGAGCCAAGGTACACAGGCAGAAAATTTGGTGGGGAAGAATAAACGAAGTTTAACTTGGAGTATGCTGAGTTAAGGTGTGTGGAACATTCTCACCAAACTTTTTTTTTTTTTTGGTACTGGGGATTGAGCTACATCCTCAGCGCTCGCTGTCTCTCTCTCTCTCTCTCTCTCTCTCTCTCTCTCTCTCTCTTTCGGTTTTTGTTTTTGCAGGTTTTTTCCATTTAGTTTATTGGTACATTTTACGTATACAATACAGTTATAGTCATCATTAGGATCTTGTACCTTTACATGATGTATCTCGGTTCTTATATTTTCCCCCATTCTCCTGCCCTCCCTTCATCCCCTCCACCCTTTCCTATTTACAAAGACTTTGTTTCCATGTTTTTCCTTTTCTCATACTTCTTTTTCCCTTCTTTCCTTTCCCCTTCCCCTCCCACTTCCCCTATTCCTTTAAACATTTTCTTCCAATTTCACAATATCAATTATACATTTTGATTCTTATTTACACTTTTAGTTTTTCACACCAGAGAAACTATTTGGTATTTACACATGTGTGTTCTATTTATTTCACTTAAGCGTATGGCCTCAGTGTGCATCCACTTAGCTATGAATGTCTCTAGTTTCTCGTTCTTTATGGCTGAGTAGTAGCCCATTTTATTAAAAAAACCCCACATCTTCTTTATCCAATTTCCAGTTGATGGGCAATTGGGCTGTTTCCAAGCTTTAGCTATTACAAACTGTGCCACTATAAACATGGGTGTGCATATATCACTGTGGTATGATTCTTTTAATTCTTTTGGGAAGACACCCAGTAGAGGAATAGTTGGGTCAAATGGGACGTCCAGTCCTAGTTCTTTGAGGTATCTCCATACTGATTTCCACAGTGGTTGCACCAGTCTGCACTCCCACCCACAATGAAGAAGGGTTCCTTTCTCCCCACAACCCCACCAGCACTTGTTATTGGTTGATTTCATGATAGCAACCATTCTTTCTGGGGTGAGGTAGAATCTCAGCATTGTTTTCATCTGCATCTCTTGAATATTGGTTGGTTTGGGGTTTTTTTTGAGACAGGGTTTCAGTATGTACTTCAGGCTGGCCTTGAACTCACTATGTAGCCCAGGCTGACCTCGAACTCGCAATAATCCTCCTGCCTCACCCTTCCAAGGGCTGTTATTACAGGCATATGCCACTATGCCCACGTCAGCCCTTTTTATTTTGATACTGAGTCTCACGTACCTAAATTGCCCACTTTGTGCTCACACAGTCCCCCTGCCTCAGCCTCCCACAGTGCTAGGATTACAGGCATGTGCCACAGCTGGCTCACCCAACAATTCTTAATTAATTAAGCATCTGCTATATATTCTACTGGGGAAATCATCAATGATCCAGTAAGAGTTCATCCATATATATTTTTTGTTTGTTTGTTTAGTACCAGGGATCAAACTCGGGACCTTGCACTTGCGAGGCAGGCAGCAGAACCACTGAGCTAAATCCCCCACCCAGTTCATCCATATATTTATTGAGCATCTACTATTATCCTAGGTGCTGAGGATTCAGGAATAAATAAAACAGACAAGGTCCCTACCCTCCTGTGATTCACATTCCAGCAAGGGAAACAAACAAAAGATATTAGTGAAATAAGGAAAATTCCAAGCTGGGCATGATAGCACATGCCTATATTAATCCCAGTACTCGGGCAGAAGGATTGCAATGAGTTTGAGGCCAGCCTAGGCTACATAGTGAGTTCGAGAACAGACTGAACCACATAGTGAGACCTTGTCTCCAAAAAAACAAGGAACTTCCAATTGCTGAGAGTACTCTGAGGAAAATAAGACAAGTTATAAAATAAAGAATTATCTGGACAGAAAGCAGTCTATTTTAGATAGATTAGCCAATGAAGGCCTGTTAGAGACGGTGATATATAAATTTAAAGCTGAAAACAAAAATAACTAGGAATGAGGACAAAAGGAATCAAAAGTGTGAAAGCCCTGCAATATTGGTGGGAAGACTTGGAGTAACAGAGGTGAAGATTGGGGATTGTACTCCATAAACATGAATAAGAGACCCTGTATGTACCCTTCAAGAGTATAAAATCCAATGAGGGTGACAAGGTAAAATTAACAATAAAAAGACTGAAAAAAAAGTAAAATACTAAGTAATACCTAGAGATACTAGTAACCTGTGTAGGAACAAAGAGGGAGCCAAATTCAAATATGTTCAGTGGGAGTGTAAGGAAAGGCTTTGACAGAGATAGTATTTGACCTAGGTACAAGGGTACCCAACTGTCCCCTAAAAGTTCTACCCTAGTGTTTTTGAGAGGTGGGGAGGGGAGCTAAAGGATCCTGGGAAAGGAAGAGCTGTTAGGGGGCTGAACCTGAGGCAGTTAGAGTTTCTGACAAAGGAACTCTTGTCACTGCCAAAAATGGGAGGCACCTGGCTGCTGACCTGGAAATGTGTGGTCCCCTCTCTCCAGATGGAGTATGTGATCTGAACTGCCCAGCGTAGTATCTGAGGCTACCCTAGGAAGCCCTCCCCTATCAACCTACACTTACACACTTATAAGCATTTGATTTTTTAAAATTAATTTTATTGGTACACTTCTGGTATACATAATGATCACATTCATCATATAGAATTTGTACCTGTGCATAATATATCTTGATTTTTATTTTTTCCCCATTCCCCTCCTCTCTTCAACCCTACTTCTTCTCCTTATTTACAAAAGCTTTGCTTCCATTTTTTCTTCTATTCTCGTTTTTTTTTCTTTTCCTTTCCTGCCCCCCCCCCGCCCCGCTCCATTCCCCTTCCCATTTAAACATTTTCTTCCCATTTCCCAGTATCTGTTATCCATTTTGGTCCTTATTTACCCTTTTGGTTTCTCACACAAGAAAAACAATGCAATACTTAAACATGTGTGTCTGATTTATTTAACCCCTAAAAGTATGGTCTCAAGTTGCATCCATTTACCTAGAAATGTCTCAAGTTTATCCTTCTTTATGGCAGAGTAGTACGGCATTGTATTAAAAAAAAAAACCTACATCTGCTTTATCCATTCATTCATTGATGGGCATTTGGACTGTTTCCAAGATTTAGCTCTTACAAATTGTGCCTCTATAAACATGCTGTGGTATGATGCTTTTAATTCTTTCAGGAAGATAAGAAGAGGAATAGCTGAGTCAAATGGAACCTCTAATTTTAGTTTTTTGAGGAATCTCCATACTGATTTCCATATTGGTTGTATCAATTTACACTCCCACCAACAGTGGAGAAGGGTTCCTCTTCCCCACAGCCTCACTAGCATTTGTTGTTGGTTGCTTTCTTGATAATAACCATTCTTTCAGGAGTGAAATGGAATCTCAGTGTTGTTTTAATTTGCATTTCTCATATGACCAGTGGTGTTGAACACTTTCTCATATATTTATTTGCCATTTGTACTTCTTGGATTGGGTCTTTAAATTTGGGAGGCTGATATTTTTTTGAGTTTTTTATGTATTCTAGATGTTAATCCTTTGTCTGAGGAATAGATGGTAAAAAATTTTTACCATTCTGTGGGTTGTCTTTTCACTCTTTTGGTGGTTTCTTTTGGTGTGCAAAAGCTTTTTAATGAGATGAGATGTCAGTTGTTGATTCTTCATAATATTCCCTGTTCAATCAGGGTTTTGTTCATGAAGTCTGTGCCTACATCTACGTCTTCAAGAGTTTTAGGAGCCAGGGATGTAGCTCAGTGGCTCCCCACCTGCCTCACAAGCGCAAGGTCCTGAGTTTGATCCCCAGGATGGAAAAAAAAAAAAAAGAAAAGAGTTTTACCTATTCTATCTTGCACCAGATTTAGTATTTCTGTTTTAATATTTAGATCTTTGATCTACTTTGATTTTAGTTTAGTGTATGGTGAGAGATATGGGTCTAGATTTAATCTTCAGCATGTAGAAAGCCAGTTTCCTCAGCATCATTTATTAAAGAGGCTTTCTTCCAGTAAAGGTGTTTGGCCCCTTTGTCAAAGAAAAGGTGGCTGAGTGTGTTTGGAGTTGTTTCTGCATCTTCTATTCTGTTCTGTTGATCTTCGGATCTGTTTTTTTGTCTGTTTATTTGTTTGTTTGTTGCCAGTACCAGTACTGTACTGTTTTTACCAAAGTAGCTTTGTAGCATAATTTCAAGTCAGGGATTGTGATGTTCCCTACCTTGCCTTTGTTGTCCAGAATTTAAGCACTTGTTTTTTGTTTTTGGTACTGGGGATCGAACTCAGGTCCTTGTGCTTGCGCAGCAGGCAGCGAAACCACTGAGCTAAATCCCCGGCCATAAGCACTTGTTTTTAATTACACAGGTAACAGTAAATGCATTCCTATTGCAAGCATTCAATCAGCTAGCCTTAGAGCCTTCCCTCCTTACCTCCCTAAGAGGGGACTTCAGCAAGATCTTTTCCATTTCATCTCTCTACATAGATGCACATCTAGTTGTTGCAATGAAAAATGATGAGGGCTAAAGTTAACTATGAAGTACATAAGGAGAAAAGGGGTGAGAGGAGGAATGGGGAAAAAAGAAAAAGATTACATGAGGAAGAATATGCTTACTCCAAAACAGACTTGAAATGTTCTGACTCCACACAAGAAATATAAACATTGTGTGTTATAAACAGCGTGTGAGAGGCCACTCGGGCACAGGCTTTGTGTGACAAAAAGCTTTATTCCTGTCCAGATGTGAGCAGGGACTGAAATCAGGGGCAGATTTCAGCAGCTAGCTGGGAAGAGCCAAATTTATTTCATTCGTGTGTAGATGGGCTGACACTGAGAGAGAGATAAGAGCAGCTAGCTGGGAGTGAAATGAAGTTTATACAGGGCTTGAAAAGGGGGTTAAAATCTGGAGTGGAATGTTTATCATTGGGGGTCCAAGGACAATCAGCACAGGTATGCAGATAATACTGGATTCCTCGGCGCTGGGGAGATTGAATACTCCATCCTAAATTTTCTTTATGGACATCTGTCCTATTCACTGAGAGTAGCTTGTTGTTTGCAGAGAATGGCATGTTTGCTGTGGAGGTCTCATTAAGGCCAGGCATGACATTATGCACTGCAAACATGTACTAATGAAAGAAAAAGAAAAGAAAACCACATTTAATGAAAAAAAGTACAAAGGCTGTGAACAAAAAAGTGAAAATAATGACATTAAGTATTGTGTGCCAAGCACTGTTACAAAGTCTTTACATGCATTAACTCAGTCCTTTCAGCAATCCTATAAAGTGGTTACTAGTGCCATTAGTACAGGTAGCACAACTGGGGCTAGGAGACCACTCCCCTTCATCCACTTGAATTGAGAAACACCCCAGAGCCAATCTTCCTTCCATCATTCTTAGATAAATAGAAAATAAAATAAAAGGGCCGGGGATTTAGCTCAGTGGTTCCGCCGCCTGCCTCTCAAGCACAAGGTCCCGAGTTCGATCCCCGGTACCAAAAAAAAAAAAAAAGAAAAGAAAATAAGAAAGGACCAAGTGGCCTTGGATTTAGCTCAGTGGCATCACACCTGCTTCAAAAGAGCAAGGTCCTGAGTTCGATCCCAGGTACCGGGAAAAAAAAAAAAAGAGAGAGAGAGAGAAGAAAGGACCAGAAAATCTCTAAAACTCCAGACCAGAGCACATGAATGTTAGATCTCATGGGCCTGACCTTTAGTAACCTTTTCCTCACTCTAACCATGTTGAAGGTTCATAAATATGGACTGTATCTCATACATGTAATTTAATCAGAGTGAACTCTGGAAAAGTCCTGCACACTAGAAGCTCCTAAGGAAGACTCAATACTCTATCAGTCACTCCTGTCAATCATACCCAGAGACCCAGTGAGAGACACCTGAACTGGGGTGCACACTTTTTAAATTTTGAAAGCCTGATTTATCTGTGTGGGCAGTGCTTTTTACTTTCCTGCCATTCCAGCACCACTTTTCTGTTTTTGCCACATTTTTTGTGCTTGCAATTCTTTGCTCATCTTTCATAAGAGCCTGGAATATATCTGCTGAATCCACCACCATCCTAGTTTTATGGGTGAGGAAGCTGAGTATAGAAACTTTAACTCATTTGCTCAGGGTCACATAGCTAGTATGTATCCAAGCTGGGCTTTCCAATAACATAGGTCAAGTCCAAGCCCTTGTCCACTCCATTATACCAGTGGTATACATTCAGATATAATGGGATATGGTAGTTCTTTGCATAACTTTAACAATAGAAGAAAAATATGATTTGCACACACTTGGGATAAAAACTAGTAGGATGCCAAACTAAGTGTCAAATTAGGCAACTGAGAACACCAGCCTAGTCCTTCAGAGCTGGCATCCTGGATGTGGCACCTGCAGAGGTCTCCTCCCAGGAGGGTATGTGGGCTTAGTTTTTTTGTGTTTTTTTTTGGTACCGGGGATCGAACTTGGGTCCTTGCGTTTGCGCAGCAGGCGCCGGAACCACTGAGCTAAATCCCCGACCCATATGGGCTTAGTTTAATGCACTGCTGTCATTGCCTTATAATTCTTAATAACTTTGTCTTTGAACATATGTGTATGTGTGTGTATTTTTGTTTTTGTGGTTCTGAGGGTTGAACACAGGGCCTTTGCATTGAGCTATATCCATAGCCCTTATTTAATTTTTATTTTTGAAATGGGATCTTGCTAAGTCACTAAGTTGCAAAGTTGCCCAGGCTGGGCTAGAATTTGTGATCCTCCTGCCTTAGCCTCCCAGATTGATGGTTTTACAGGCTGGGCTTGAACTTGTGTTTCATAAATGTAGTCTAGTGGGAAAACAGAGCATGCATATGAGCAGAAGAGATACACTAAGGAGGAGTACACACTGAGCAGTTGGCCAGGCCACTTTGTATACACAAACACATCTAGGGCAGTCCAGGGCATCGCAGGGCCCAGATGGAGACATCATGTCAGCAACAACTGTGGCAGCAGTAGCAGAAGCAGCAGCAGAGGTTGCAGCAGCAGTAGCCCTGAGAGAGAGGAGGCCTGCAGAGGCAGTGAAAGGACCTGTAGTGCGATGCAAACTTTTGCTTCTGGCACTAGATATCATTCCTGCAAGATATATACAAATTTGTCTTTTTTTCTTTTGTTTTGTTTTGGTTTTGAGATAGAGTCTCACTATGTAGTCATTGCCCTTGAACTCATTATATAGCCCAGGCTGACCTCGAACTCACGGTGATGCTCCTACTTCAGCCTCCTGAATGCTGGGATTACACGGATGCATTAAAATGCCCAGCTCCAAGGTTTGTCTTTGCCCTGCACATTGGGACAAAGATTATGATGATCTCCAGAAATTCTGGAGCTCAGACAGTAAACTTTGCCAAGAAATTACTACCAAATAAAAGCATACTCATAGACATTGCAGTAAAATATATGGTGGAATTACTAGAATTCTTCAAAGAATTTAGAATCTCTGGTTTTGAAAATTGGTGCCACACTGCAAAGGAAATAATCCACAAGCTTAGAATCAAAAATTAAAACTAAAGACCAGGCAGACACTGGGGTATACACCTGTAATCACAGCTATGCAGGCTAAGATAGGAATATTGCAATTTCCAGGCTAGGCTGGGAAACTTAGAAAGATCATGTCTCAAAATAAAAATTAAAAAGTCTGGGGATAGCTCAGAGCTCCCTCCCCAGGTTCAATCCCCAATGCCAGAAAGCAAAACAAAACCCATGACCTAAGCCTGGGGATGAAGATCAGTGCTTACCACTTGCTAAGTATGCACTGAGTCCTGGGGTTGATCGCAAGAAACACACATACACACTATGAAAGATCATCACAGTAAGCTAGGCGTGTAATCCTGGCACTCAGGAGGCTGAGGCAGAAGGATCGCTGTGAGTTCAAGGGCAGCCTGAACTGCATAGAGGGACCCTGTCTCAAAAACCGGGGGGGGGGGGGAAGATAATCACAATAGACACACAGGACAAAAGCTGTAGAACAAGAAGTATTAATGAGGAAGATACCTGGGCGTGGTGGCACATGCCTATAATTCTAGCACTCAGGAGGCTGAAGCAGGAGGATTGCCACAAGTTCAAGGCCAACCTGAACTACATAGTGAGACTCTATCTCAACTACCCCCCAGTGAGGAAGACAACTTAAAAATTTTTTCTTTGTAATTGAAGAACCAACTGTAGAATGTATAAACAGAAGTTTTGAATTATATACGGATCACGAAGCTACTTTTTTTTTTTTTGTACCGGGGATCAAACTCAGGACCTTGCACTTGGAGGCAGGCGTGGTGCCACTCGGCTAAATCTCCAGCCCATAAAGCTAATTTTTGTATGATTTCTACAAGTTACAGGAAATGCCAGGAAACATTAAAATACCATTGTATAAATTTATATTTAAAATTGGTTTCACACTGAATTCAACTGAAACTGACTTGTATGGAGAGTTAAATCTTTTTAGAAAAATTGTGCAAGAATCAACAGCTCTAGCTGTACTAAAGTTTGCATTTGGAAATAATTTATCAGAAATGTAACCCAATGTTGTCACAGCTTAATTAACAGCACCAATAACAATTGTGTCAATAGGGAAATCCTTTTTTTTTTTTTGTCAGAGTCAGATTTATTTATTTATTTTTAAATCTTTATTAATTATCATAAAAGAAAATCCTTCTTAAAATGAAGATTTAGCCAGGTGTGGTGGCACATGCCTGTGATCCCAGCATTCTAGGAGGTTGAGGGAGGAGAATTGCAAGTTTGAGCCCAGCCTAGGCAATTTAGCAATTTAGCAAGAACTTGTCTCAAAATAACAAATAAAAAGGACTGGGGATATAGTTCAGTGTGAAGGCCCTGGGTTCAATCCCCAGTATTGCACATTAATAAATAAATTAAATCTTATCAAATATTATTGTAATCTTGTGACCAATGTTGCTTTCAATTATACCAGTTAAACCAGGCATGGTATCATGTGCCTGTCATTCCAGAACTCAGGAGGCTGAGGCAGGAGGATTGCTGTGAATTGGAGAGCCAGCCTGGGCTACATAGTGAGTTCAAGGGCAGCCTGAACTGTGTAGCAAGATCTTGTCTTAAAGAAAAAAAAAAAAAAAAGAATCAATTATATAAGCTAAAAATACAGTTGTTTGCTGGACATGGTAATACATGCCTGTAATCTCCACATTGAGAGGCTGAGGCAAGAGGATCAAAAGTTCAAGCCCAGCCTGGGTGATTTAATAACTTAGTGAGGGCTGGGGATTTAGCTCAGTGGTTCCGGCGCCTGCTTTGCAAGTGCAAGGTCCAGAGTTCGATTCCCGGTACAAAAAGAAAAAAAAAAAAAAAGACAAGCAAAGCAAATGCAGTTAATTTTTCCTGAGTTCGATCCCCGGTACCAAAAAAACCCCAAAAAACAAAAAACAAAAAAACTTAGTGAGACCCTGGCTCAAAAAATGAAAAAAGGGTTGGAGTTGTAGCTCAGTATTAAGTCCCTGTGTTCAATCACAAGACTGCAAAAAAGTTGCTAAAAACATAATTTTTTTTTTTTGAGGCAGGGTCTCCCTTTGTAGTTCAGGCTGGCCCTGAACTCACTATATAGCCCAGGCTGGCCTCGAACTCACAGTGATCCTCCTGCCTCAGCCTCGGGAGTCCTGGGATTACAGGCATGTGCCACCACACCCGGCTCTAAAAACATAAATTTTGATGACCAAGTAATTGAATTTGCAAAAAAAAGTGAGTCAGATAAGTCTTATGATTGGGATATCACATTAATAACATTTATGGTCTTCTATGAAATTATGACAAAATATTGTTCTACAATTTGTAAGGTTCTGTTATTGTTATGTATCACTATTAACCCTATTATATTTTATAAGGAACAAAATATTTTTAAAGGAACAAACTTTATTTAGTTTTTTAAATTTTTCTTTTTTGGATTTTTTTGGGGGGAGGTTTGGAGACAGGGTCTCACTATGTAGTTCAGGCTGGCATTGAACTCACTATGTAGCCCAGGTTGGCCTCAAACTCTTGGCAATCGTCCCTCAGCTGAGATTATAGGCATGTGCCACCACACCCAGTTTAGGACATATGCTGCCAACCAAGCACTACACCCAGTTTAGGAACAAACTATATTTTAGGATCTTTAACTTCATTTTCCTCTCCCTTCTGCTTTTTGGTGTTTTTTGTTTTTGTTTTTGTTTTTGTTTTTTGGTACTGGGGATCCAACCCAGGTCCTTGTGCTTACAAGGCAGGCGGTGGAACCACTGAGCTAAATCTCCAGCCCTCCCTACTGCTTTTTGAACAAGAGACACTCCATTTTCATTTTGCACAAGGTCCCACAAAATTATGTAATAGGCCCCCAACTCCCACTTAGTAATAATTGTGAGGTGAACTGGGATTGTAGCCATTCAAACACCATCACAGCTTTAACCAAAATCCCCAAGAGTGGGAGTGGTGGTGGCTAGAAGGAGGGTAACACACAAATATGGAGTTTAATGTAGATATTTATCATCTTCACATGGATCAGGATTGTACTGTTTGTGGAGTACTAAGTTACCAGGAAGCATTCATTTCAGTTTCCATTTGGTCTTACAGCAGAGTGATATACTCTGCTTCAAAATGAATGATTTCAGGAATTTACAGCAAAACATTGACATTCCTTCTTGCAACGAGTGTGACCACTGCATTACCTTATACCTTGCCCTTTATCTAACTATGGAGATGGAGCCCAAAGAAGACAAAGAACGCATGGTTTTATCCTTCCTAGCATTTCTTCCTATGTCTTTGGGTCCAAGTCACTCTCTCCTTCTAGCCAGCACAAATCTCTTTAAAAACAGCACCCACCTATTCCTGTGTACAGACCTTGTTTTGTCTTACCTTTCTGTCCCTCTTAAAGTGTACTCTGATCTAAATAAACTATTCTTTTCTTATTCTGATGTTGGTAAATTCTTTTCCCATGGGATCCACCAGCCTCTGCAACACCATCTCAAAATGGGCACTATTTATTCATGTAATGAGGCCAATTAATTTCTTTTTTTTTTTGGTACCGGGGATCGAACTCGGGTCCTTGTGCTTGCACAGCAGGCGGTGAAACCACTGAGCTAAATCCCTGGCATGGCCAATTAATTTCTTCACTTGACTATGTCTTGGAGTTCTTCTTACCAAAAAAAAAAATCAACTTTCTATTTTAACCACTGTAAAGAATTCCTTTATTTGGATGGGCATGAACTTTGCTCTGCTCTGCTAACGGATACAGTGACTTTAATTTTTCTTTCTTTCTTTCATTTATTTATTTTTTTAACTGATGACAGATCTTGTTTACTCCAGGGTAAACAAAGATGAAGTGATCTAGTCAGTGACTTCTACCAAAGGCTCCAAATAATTTAAGTGATAACTAACCTGGGGTCTAGAACAGCCTCCTGCCTGCTAAGAGGAAAGGACATTACCCTCAGCCCCAGTCTTCACTGAGGGCTTGATGGACAGGAACACAGGTAGCAATTTAAATCTGCAGCAATGGCGAACGTAATTAACACTCCAGTAAGTTGCTGCACACAGATTCCAAACAGCCAGATGTAGGGAAGTTTTTACAGTTCATTAATCCTCTCGTGAAAAACTCACACAATCATCGCAGACAGGCACTGCAAAATCATTACTCCTTCAGCTTTTTGTCAGCACCAACATTGGCCTGTGAAGTTCCCCTGACTTTCTTCTTTTTGTTCTTGTGTCGCTTCTGCTGCTTTCTTGCTGTCTTTTTCTTCTCATACAGGCTGTGTCTTGCAAGACTATGTTTGAGTTCATTTTTCTTCGCATAATCCAAGGAATCATAAATCATGCCGAAGCCAGTTGTCTTGCCACCACCAAAATGGGTTCTGAATCCAAACACAAAAATGACAGTTGGTGTAGTTTTATATATTTGGCAAGTTTCCCCAGAATTTCTGTCTTGGGTAATGTTGCTTTTCCAGGGTGAAGGACATCAATGAGCATTTGTTTCCTTTGAAGTAGTCAGTTGGTCATGAACTGGATAGTTACCTTGTCATTCCTGATGGCAACAGATCCTCAGCAGCCAGGGAGGAAAAGAGCATGACTTTAATTTTTCATGATTACAGAGTTACAATGAGCATCCTGGTAGGGGTTATCTTGTGCCCATTTGTTTCTTTTTTCTTTTTGGTACCGGGGATCAAACTGGGAACCTTGTGCTTACAAGGCAGGCAGCAGAACCATTGAGCTAAATCCCTGGCCCTCATGTGTGTTTCTTTAGGTGAACACTCAAAAGTGAGTTTCTGTATCATAGAGTATGGATATGACCCTCAACTCAGAGCAATCCTCCTGACTCAGCCTCCTGAGTACTGGGATTACAGTCATGCACCACTACTCCCAGCTTTGACATTTCCAATTTTAATAGATACTATTAGGACTGGGGGGTGTAGGTCAGTACTAGAGCATTTGTCTAGAATGTGCAAGGCCCTGGGGTTGATCACCTGTACCATAAAAAAGTGCATACTGCCGAATTGCCCTTCAAAAGCATGCTACATATTTTTACTCCTTTTAGTAGTATATATTCTCATTTCCTGAGATTCTGGCCATTAAGTTCATTGCAAATAAAATATATGAAAAAACAGAGACTAAAGTTTGTTTTTCAATTTGTAATCCTTCATCACTAGTGAAGTTGAGCATCTTTTCATATGGTATTTACTGACTTGTGAGCTGTTTGTAAAATTGTCGTTTTTTTACTTCTAAGGTTGTTTGTCCTTTTCACATGCAGTTGTGGGAGTCATTTCTAATTTTGGATATTAACTTTTGTCTATTACATATGTTGCTACCATGTAACATGTTTATGCTTTGTGTTGTCATGAAGAAGTTTTAAATGTTTATATAGACATTTGATATATTTATATCAATCTTTTCTTCTATGGCTTTTCTGTTTTGTTTATTGTCTTAGAAGACCTTCTTTATCCTAGGTAATAACCATATTGTCTTGTTTCACATTGTGTTAAAATGCTTTCCATTTAAGTCTATAATCTATCTCAAATGTGTTTCTTACTCATTTCTCCTATCTGGAATTCTCTTTCCTTAGATCTTCAGAGCTCAACTCAAATATTACTTCAGAGTCCTTCCCTGATCACCCTAACTAAATTAACCACCTCACTCTCCATTAAGATACGTCATATCTCATTACCTTGATTTAGCCAGGCGTGGTGATGCACGCCTGTAATTCCCGCACTTGGGAGGCTGAGGCAGGAGGATCGCTTTGAGTCCGAGGCCAGCCTGGGCTACACAGTGAGTTCAGTGACAGCCTTAACTACATAGGGAGACCCTGTCTCACCGCTTCCCTGCCAAACCCCACCAAAACATTACCTTGATTTAATTTCTTCATAGATCACCTCTCTTTGAAGTTATAGGTTTATTTACTTATTTGTCCATGACCTATCTCTCTTTAGACTGTAAGTTCCATGACACCAGGGACTTTGTCTTCTAGCTTCTAAAATACTTTGAGTTTATTTTAGTGAATTTTGTATGACAGAGGTATATAAGTATTTTTTCCAAAGGGTAGCTAATTGTTTCAATAATAGGATTCCCTTTTCTAAGACCTTTTTTTTCCGTGGTGTTGGAGATGGAACTCAAGGCCTTGTACCTGTTTAGGCAAGTGCTCTACCACTGAGCTACACCTCCAGTCCTTACTTGGAGGTTTTTACTAAAAATTCAGATATAGAGACAGGCAGGTCTGCGGACGCAGTCCTGAGGTCGCCAGTCGCACTGAA
>NW_004624909.1:1661219-1675428 GCF_000247695.1 Heterocephalus glaber
ACGAAGAAAAGGTCCAAAGGGGTAGGGGTAGTGGGAGGGGCAGGGGAAAGGAAAGAAGGGAAAGGAAAAATGATGAGAAATGGAACAAATGGAAATAAAATCTTTGTAAATAGGGAAGGGAGGGCTAGGAATGGGGAAAAAAATTCAGATATAGAAGCTGGGTGTGGTGATGTACACCTGTAATCCCAGCACTCGGGAGGCAGAGGCAGGAGGATTGCCATTAGTATATTTCTTGACTGGATATTGCGGGCTTTGGTAGTACTTTCTGAGCAATCATTACCAACTTTTTCTTTCCTAACAATTCCTAGACTTTCATTTGCATTTGTATTCTTCCCATTCATAGCCTATGTGTTTTGTGGGAAACTAGTCCTATTTGCAGTTCTTCTGGTCATAGGCATTATTAGTTTAAGGGAGAACTTGCAACCTTAGTAAGATAGTTAGATTGAGCCTTGGGGGTCCTGCTTTGGAACTCTATAAATTCTCTTTCCTGTTGGACTTAAAAGGATGAAATTCACTTCAATTGCCACTGGCAGCCATCTATGTCCACCTTGGTAAAAGCAGTGAATGGTTCTCAGTCTTTAGCAGACATGTCAATCACCTAGTTTGATGATACACAGATTACATTGCAGGGGCTGAGTGTGTAGTTCAGTGATAGAGTGCTAGCACATGTGAAGCCCTGAGTTTAATCCAAAGCAGTGCAAAAATGAAAATAAAAAATGTCTCCATCCTCAAGACTTTCAGTTCTGTAGGTCTGAGATAGGGACTGATAATTTGCATTTCCATTTCCAAGAAGTTTGGGGGAGGGGGGGATGGTGATGCTGCTGGTCCAGGAATGCAGGGATGGAAGCAGAATGATGCATTTACACTTAGAAAACCATCGGATAAAGTATGGACTGCAGAGCAGAGACTGTGAAAGAAACTGAGTAGCTCTATCTCACCCTGCTGCTGGAACTGTACTTTGTTATTTTCAACCAAAATTATAACCAATACACCCACCAATCTCTATCCTTGCAGAAGTTCACCAAAATATATGTACATGATAATTGTTGCAGCATTGTTTGTAATAGCTAAAACTGGAAACAAAGCACTTGTCAGAAGGGAGTCAATCTGTCTAATGGAAGCATCCATCTGTTGGAATACTATGTAGTGTTAACAGTTATGAAATAGTTTGCATGTGCTGCACTATGGCTCAAATGTGTCCTCCAAAAGTTCATATACTGGAACCTTAATTCCTCAATATGGCAGTGTTGGGAGGTGGGGGCTTGTGGGAGGTATCTGGGTCATGGGGGTGGAGCCCTCATGAATGGATTAATGTCTTTCTCAAAATACAATGAAAAGGGCTGGGGATGTAGTCCAGTGGTACCGCACTTGCCTAACACACAAGGCTCTGAGTTCAATTTCTGGTACTCCAAAACCAAAAAATCATGACAACTAAGGTTTGTGTTTTTAAACAAACAACAACCCCTATATATATACATATGCAGATACATGCTTATTTTCCAGAAGGAAATAATGATTAAGAATGGCTATATTTGGGCTGGGGATGTAGCTCAGTGGTAAAAGCACTTGCCTGGCATGCCCAAAGTCCTGGGCAAGAGGTGAAGCATCGCAAAAGAAAAGCTATGTTAGCTACCTTTGAGAAGAGAGGTTGTGGTTGAGGTGATGCTACAGACTTTTCAGTCTTTGCTTTGTACATTTCTGTTTCAATTGTCTAGGCTTAGGTAAGTTTTCCTTAACAGAAAAAGGAAAAAATGTCATTTGAAGTTATCTGGGCAAGGCATAAGCCAATTTTAGTTTCTTTCTTTGTATTTCTGTATTGAAAAAAATGTTATAAATCATTCAAGGACTAAAAAAAATTAAAGACTTCTCCAGCATATTGATGTGTAGCTACTCCAGCATGTCATGGGGTATAGGTTATAAGCTGGAGAAGACCATGCCTATAGTCCCTGCTACTTGGGAGGCTGAGGCAGAAGGGTTGCTTGAGCGCAGGATTTCAAAAATTTTAATAAACTGTTGAGAACTTATATTTGTCCAGATTGAGACTCAACTGTGGTACTGCTTATTATACTTTAATGTACTTATGAATTACCCAGGGATCTTGTTAGAACAGATTGTGACAGAGTAGGTCTGAGATGGGACCCTGAGGTCTGCATTTATAATAGGCTCCTAGTTATGCTAATGTTGATGGATCCCTGATTACACTTCCAATAGCAAAAAAATAAAATAAAATAAAAAAAGGAAGAAGGAAGACAGAAGGAGGGCTATTAAGATGGAGAAGAGGGGATCGATGTAAGATGCTACAGAAATAACTGAGCACATGGGATGAGGAAAGAGTCTGGGAAAAGTTCAGTTTCTAGCCTAGGTAACGATGACAATGGTAGAGACAAACTAACCAAAGATAGAATCAAGCTGAGGAGAAAAGAGTATAGGAAACAATGGAGAAGTAGGAGCAAAACTTCATATTTAAATATATTGAGTTGTGTTTTTTTTTCTGGGCAAGGATAATGTGGATTTCTCCAGAAGTCCACCTGAATTTTTCACCTGGAGCTCAGTGTAGCTCAGTTAGAGGTAGATTTGTGAGACATCTATATAAAGATTAAGAGCTCAGGACATGAATAGGATGAAATTGACCAGGGCGAAGGTATAGTGAGAAGCTGGTGGAGAACAGAAACTCTAGGAAATGCTAATCTTAAGGGACACACAAAAGAAAGAAATGAAGTAGTCAGAGAGATAGTTTAGAAGACTAGATACTCTGAAGGGCCCTCTCCCTGCAGAATAACTACATCCTATATAAAAATAATACTTTTTTTATTGCACTGATGGATGTGAGAGTTAGTAATTGCTCCATACTGTATAGCTCTGCTGATCTGGACTAGGCTTGGCTGGGCTAGGCTCACTAATGTATGTGTGGTTTCTTAGTGGGTTGGCTGGGGGCTGACGGTGTAGTGGTCTTGGCTAGGGTAGCTAGATGGATGGACCTTTCATCCAACAGAAGATTCACTCACGTGGTAGTTCCGAAGGCCAAGGGAGTGAGGAGAGGCATGAAAGGCAATTTGAAGCTGCAAATTGCTTAGATATGGACTTTGGTTACAGTCTATTGATCAAAAACAAAAGCGTTTCTCCACTCCCAAAGAGTGAAGAAAGAGGGCAACTCTTAACAGGAGGAGCTACAAAAAGATGTAGATATAGGGAAATGTGATAGCCATTTTTGTAATCAGTCTATTATATTAATCATTAATAAAAGGAATCTCTAAGGAGCAAACAAAACAATGCAAGCAAGCAAACAAAAGCCATGAAAACAGTAACAAACCCGTGAGCTGGTTGAAGAAAGCAAGCACTTGAGGATACTTCCAAAAGTGGCACAGAGGTATTTCTTTGTGAAATGAAGGTGCTCTTGCTAGAAGAAATGAGAGGTTGATAGAAAACAGAGTCTGCCTTAGAATCCAAAAGTCTAGAGTTTTTCATTATAAAATTCCAGAAGTACTTTGAGATACAAAGTTCTTGGTCTTTCTGTTTCATGAAACCACTATTCATATGAGGCAACATGTAGGATTTTGACCTTGGACTCAAAAACCAGTATGTTAACCATGTCTTCTGAATGGACTGAAAGTGTTTTCACATCCACTAGCTTGTGTTTTTCCAAAAACTACCTGTAAGGGAAGTAAAGCAGGCATTATTATTCCCAATTGATATTATTATTATTATTATTATTATTATTATTATTATTATTATTATTTTAGACAGGGTCTCACTATGTAGTTCTGGCTGGCCTTGAACTCACTATGTAACCCAGGCTGGCCTCAAACTCACAGCAATCCTCCTGCCTCAGCCTCCCAAGTGGTGGGATTACAGGCATGCACCATCACGCCTGGCAATATTATTTTTTTAAATAAAAATTTCACTATGTTAGGGCCAGGGATTTAGCTCAGTGGTGCTGCGCCTGCCTGGCAAGCACAAGGTCCTGAGTTCAATCCCCAGTATCAGGAAAATTTAAAAAAATCCCAAAATTTCACCATGTTATAAAGGTGAATATTTGGATGCCACAGGTCTCATCAGGAGACATGTATAAAAGATTCATTGCAACACTGGTGGAAACAACCCATATTTCCACTGGGCAGGAAAATGGGTAAATTGTGTCATATTCACACAGTTAAATAGTACAAAGAAGTGAAAATGAATTAACTACAGCTATACGCAACAACATGTCTAAGTATTAGAGAAATCAAGTGAAAAAAGGAAGTTACAAAAACTACATAAAAATAACTTTTATAAGATTAGGGGCTGTAGTGTAACTCAGTGGTGGAGCACTTCCTAACATGTGCAAATCCCTAGGTTTGAGTCCCAGCACCATTACAAAATAGCATTTTTTTTCTTTCAGTACTGGGGATTGAACTCAGGACCTTGTGCTTGCCAGGCAGGCACAGTGCCACTGAGCTACATCCCCAGCCCAAAACATAGCATTTTTACAAAATTACAAAGTAAAACAAAACAATATATTGTTCAGATATAATTACATATGTCATAATACTATTTTAAAATAAAAAGGGCTGAAAGAATTTGAAGAACTAGGCATATTGGCATACACCTGCAATTCCAGCTACTCAGGAGGCCAAGTCAGGAGGAATTGCTAGTTTTAGGCCAGCGTGGGCAACTTAGAAGGACCCTATCTCAAAAAAAAAAAATGGCTGAGGACATAGGTCAGTATTGCCTGGGTTCAATCTCTAGTACTGAAAAAAATTCAAAATACAGGTTACCTCTGGGAAATGGAATAGTTCTCAGGTCCTGAAATGAGATCATGAGTGTTCAACTTAGATCAAATTTCATAAAATGTTATATATATATCCTTTTGTGTTTATCAAATATTACATAATTTTTATGCCTTCCCCCTGATTCTGATGCAGCTTCTATTATTAATCTGAGTTCCCACATGAATATGGGAAAAGAGCTCCCCTGTCCATGTTGGACATATACTATGAAAAAGTATACCTTTGGTAAATTTCTGAGATTTGGAGAATATTGCAGCAAAACCTAGCCTATCCCAATACATTTGTCTTTTCTAGAGTTAGAGATTATGTGTAACAAAAATTCCCCAAACTCATTCACACACACACAAATCCCTCAATAGATCTTCATATATCTATTAATTGACCAATTCTATTTCTCACAAAAACTAGTTGTAGATGTAAATAGAAAGCAATGTTCTGAGCTCATGATAACTAATGTTTATGATTTTACTTTCATTTTTTGTCACTTCCTCCTGCAAGTCCATGAAAAAGCACTACATCTGGCCTCACTTGGCTCACACACCCCTTCTGATCCCTGTGCTGGAGGAGGTAAAGCCATATGACTGATGGTTACCCTACTTTACCCCAAATATGGAGGAGCAATTTCTTAAAGGAAAAAACTGGGTTTTATTGCCAAAAAGAGGAAGGAATCTTGGGCAGGTGGCAGTTATTTACTAAGCCAAAACAATTAGATTTAGAACCCTGGTTTTATTATCTGTATGTGAACTTGAGCAGCACTGAATTAAGTTTGCTCATATGTAAAGTGGGGATAGAGTACTTGTAATGTTGCTTTAGTATTAGCAATAATATTCAAGAACCTAGTACTATGCCTGGTACCTAACAAGTCCTCAATAAACAATAACTTTTAAAACCCAAATGTTAAAGATTTCCTGGTGTTAATTTCTCTGATCCCAAAGATCAAGGGCTAGGAAGACATCTGTAGCTACAATGAACCTACCTAAAACAAAGTATGTTACAAATATTTAATGTTTTCATTTAAGGACAAAGTGTTTCCAAGCTTCAGGCCTCTAATGCTCCCCTTTATAGGGTTTTTTCTTTTTTCTTTTGAGACAAGGTCTTGCAATGTAGTTCAGGCTGGCCTTTAACTCATATGAAACCCAAGATGGCCTTGTACTGTGATCCTCCTGGCTCAGCCTCCCGAGCACTAGGATTACAGGTGTGCACCACCATGCCCAGCTAGTTGTTCCCTTTGATTTCTACACATAAGAGAGAGTGGTCAGGGAGACCAAGCCTAGCTAGTGTCATTCAGCAGAACCACTAAGGTGAGAACACCTTAAAGTCCTAGTTTCAGACTCTGCTCATTGCAGTTCTTTATTGCTCAAATATGACTCAGAACTGTCGAGACACCCCCCCCCCTTTTTTTGAGACAGAGTCTCACTATGTAGTTTAGGCTGCCATTGAACTTGTGGCAATCCCCCTGCCTCAGCCTCTTGAGTGCTGGGATTACAGGCGTGTGCCCCATGCCTGCCTAAGAGACCAATTTCAAAGCACATTAAATGAATACAATTCAGGGATGAACCTACATTCTTGTATTCTTGCTACAAACATATCTTCTGCTTCAAAATCTACAATCCACTTTCTACTGAATAGTGTTTTTAAAGGTGTTTTGGTTGTCCTTGATTTATTCATCAAACATTTACTAAGTGCATGCTGTTCAGCAGGTGCCAAGGGCCACACAGTGATGGTCAAGCAGACATGGCCTTCACGTTCAGTCCAGGGAAAGGGTTGTGTCAGAGGGTTGTGTCCGAGTGCTGCAGGGGTTGGCTGTGATGAGTTTGTATAGGCACCCCTAGCCGGAGATCAGGAAAAAGAATCAAAGACATAAGCTGAATCTTGTGAAAAGTTGAGACCACATCAAGGACAAAGGGAAAGAGGTATTCTAGAAAATAGTACAAGCAAATGAGATATTATCAGTTTAATGTGCATGGGATGCACTTTATCATCACTGGGGTGGGGTAGGAGAGGAATGAAATTAGGCTACAGAAGTGGTCAGAGGCCAGTCAATGAAGGGACCATGTATATTGTTGAGCAGAGTGTTAGAAGGACAGAATCTACTCTGGGAGCTGATTAAGTATGAGAATCAAAGCAACGCTTCTTAACTTTCTCTTATGCCACAGACTCCTTTACAAACCTAGAAAGTAAGGCGCAGGGCTTTTGAGTGGAAAAAGGTATATTCACTTAGACAAACTGTTGCTTATAATTGCCTGGCTAGGAGTAAGAGGAATAACTGTAGCAGTCCAGGTGAGACATGATGGGCTTGAAGTAGGCTACAGGATCAGGGAAGGAGATAGATGTGAGAAACTGGTTAGTTGAGTGTTTACCAACGAATCTTGTCACCAACTGAATTTGAGAAAGGAGGGAAACGCACAAGCCTAGGATAACTAACCTCTATGTAGGTTTGTGGTTTAGGCAATTTGAGTAGCCAGCATCACTTATAGAGAGCAGCAGACTTCAGAATAAACGATGAGTTCAGTTTGGGAAGTGTGTTAAAGGTGTCTTTAGAACATCCAAATAATGAAGTTAACCAAGAAGCTAAACATGTTCTTTCAATGACTCTACCATGATGTCTCTTGTCTTGATAGCCTAGAAACTCCTAAATCTCTGTGCACCACTTCTGAATTGAGATAAGTGTATCTTCTGTTTGCAAAAAGGGATCCAGAGACGGGAGAAGAAATCAAACTTCACACAACCAAAATTATTGCACAATTTTTTTTTACTAAAAGAATAAACTTTTATTAAGCGCTGTAAGTTTCTTTCCATCAGCATTAACAGAACAACGGACCAAATTCCATCACAGAACAACTCCTGAGACATTCTCATTCCTTTCTGAAACATTTCCATTAACTCTTGCAGTTTCCCCAAAGAAGCATCCATTCAAACTTACGTTAATAAACTATGGAGCTTTTGTTGTGAGGTGGGCCAAAAGGCAGGAAATTGGAATCTGGGAGTGGGAAAGAGAAATACGTATTATCCATCCACTAAACACACTGTCAAGAACACAAGAGAGGAGATAGTATCACAGAAAAAAACAATGAAAGAATTTCTTACTTTTGTCAATAACATTATTTATCAGGGAGCACTAAAAAATCACTGACTCTTTGCAGTTAAAGTTTCTTTACCTAATGTGTCAGTCTAAGAATAGAATAGGATAGAATAAAATAAAAGGTAGGAGAAGTGCCTTCTGGGAAGTAATCAGGATGAAGTCATCAGATTTGGCAGGGTTATGAGATTAATAAAATCTGAAATATTTAATTTGCTTCATTTACATGAAAATTCACTAGTTATTAGTTACTACCAACACAGATAAAAAGAGCATCTATAAAAGTACAGGGGCAATGTCAAAAGCTGGAATGGGCACCCTAGCACAGGGGATGTTTTCTTTTGCTTTTAACTTGGAAAAGATGATTTTATTAAAAAATGAAATTTTCTTAGAACATCAAAATAACTTGAACAATATTGAAGATAATTAGCAGTAACAGGGGAATGGGCGCACTGAGCTCTCTACCTGTACCAGCAGACTACCACAATAAGCCAAAGGAGATGAAAAGAGAGTCAGAAGAGAAGATGCCAAAGCCACGGGAGGGAGAAAAATATTGGTTGACACACAATGGAATAGTGAAAACTTACTCCTCCCACCCCAAACCCCGAGCATATTTAGGAAATATGCACCAAGAAGTGAACAAGTATAATGATCAAACCTTAGTAGAATTATACTAACTACTTTAAACTGTGGTCTACTTGTATTGTAATTTCAAAAGGGAGGGGGTCTTAGAGGCTGACATGGTGACAATGACATGCCCACAGGAGCCTTCTAAGGTTCCAAAGGACTGAATCACCACAATCAAATAGCTACTCCCATATTCTTTCTACCCTACATAAGCATTCCTGCCCCCCACCCCCTATTTTAACCACCCTCCCTAAAGCCTTGTCTGGCTATTTTTCTCAGTGATCAAAAAATGTTAATGTGATCTGGCCAACAATGTCAGGAAATCAAGATGGAGATAAAACTCAAATGTCCCTAGCCAAAGCAAGTATCAATTCTTGGGCTTTAGTCTACCCAAATTCCTACTGGCTCAGAATGAAAGTGATGCAAGTGAGCATAAGTTTTTCTGGCCTCGTCCAGACCAGACTGGCCACTTGGAAAAGGGTAGGAATTAAGAGGCCGATCCCAAGACAGTCAAGAACAGCAAATACTTGGGGATCAGTGGCTATGTACAACCAGGATGTTCTTGCCTGTAGTCCTGCAAGTTAAAGGGGTCACTTCTAGGGGATCCAACATTACTTTGTTCCATTTCACAGTCAGAAATTTAACCTCAAGTGAAGGATGACAGTCTTTCCAAGTAGTACAGCAAAGATCACATCCTACCTTCCCTATTTTATCCTGTAATCAGAAAAAGTTTATCTCCCAGTAATGAATCTTAGTTTGTTTGGTTTTTAACTTGTGTATTTTGGCAGATAGACCAAAATCTAAGAGTATGGCCTTTTATGGCTCTCTCTTGTAACCTTCCAAACCCAAAATGTTGAATCCAAATAAAAATCAAGGTTGGAGGTCAACCACTTGTTTCATCCTGGGCCAGGCTAGGGGAAAGCCATGGTGTATGGAAGGGAGAAACACAAGTCTTGTGGCAAACTGGAATCATCCCTGTCAAAGCAGCAATTTTACCTCTCACAGTGAATGCCTACAAAATAAGAAATATTCTTAATGCTGTGAGAGTTAGCAATACTGTCATCTGATTGTGTCAGATAGATTTAAGATGCACAGAAACAGCAATTGAAAAGATACTTTACCATTTAACTCCAAATATATATATTTCCATTTACTCACAGCTCAGTGACTCTGGTTACTTTTAGAGCTTTGTGGCACAGAAAGAGAATTCTGGGCCATCTAAATTTCTTCTCTTGCTGATATAGAAGTCCTAACCTTTAAGATTATGCAGGTCCAAGAGAAGAAAGGGGACCAAATCAGGAGAGCTGACTTCAATAGGAGGTTTTTGTATGCTTTGTTCCTGCTTACATCTTGCTAGGGGTTACACTCTTATCCTTCTTTGGTTTGTGTAAGAATATGTGGGGAGAGGCAAGGAATTCTGGGGCTCCCTCCCCCTGAAAACTGTGGGTTCTCTTAAATTGGGCAGACTATGATTAGTCTGAGACTATTTTCAATTACTCATGATATGGTCACTGTAAGTGGGCAGTTAGCAAACAGCCTTCTGGTTGTCTGGAAAAAAAAAAAAGGAAAAAGAAATCACCAAGGACCTGCTGTGGGTTAATGTGCATGGGGTTTTTCCAGAAAAGAGAGAACCCTGCTAGAAGTCTAGTCAGTTGTATTCTGGTAGAAATGGTACTTCTGGGCAAAATATCATAAAGCCCAAATAGAGACATATGAGGCTGGAGGCCCCAGTTCCTGAATGAAGATACAATGCTAATTTGTTGCAAGCCATGTTTCCATCCCTGTATTTTGGCTGCCCAAGGAGGGAAACTGGAAGTGCAAGGCAGTCTCAAGATTATCTCCAGCAAGGAGGAACAGCCTTTTTATCCTGGGTTGATAATCTTCTATAGAATATTTTTCAAGGCCCAGGGCAAAGTCCTCTGAAGTCTTCCTTGCAAAGCAAATGAAAAGATCCAGTAGTCAAAATGTCAATGAACAAATGAAACAATCTAGGCATGTAAAATCAAATTGTCAAATTTCCTCACACTTCCCTACACCATCTTTCCAGTACAAACCATCCCTCATTCAGGGAGTCTTGTCAATCAGTTCTTACCTGAAGCCAATTTGACCCTGGAGTTCCAAGAGAGATTTTCTCCAAATGGGCAGAATGCCCTTTCAAATCACCTCCCACCCCCCTTTCTCCTTAAACCTTCATAAAGAAATATTCAACTCTTCCCAATTCCATTCCAACCTCAAGTTTTTACCATATGGGATGTGAGGGCTCTGTTCAAGATTAAGCTTATTACAACCCAAGTGTTTGTTGTTCTGAACAGGCAATCTCTGGAAAGTACTTTGTGCATGATTTAGAGTAGCCCATCTTCTTATAATTGTGATAGGCTGCGACTTAATCAGGAATTTAGATTTAAAGCGTAATCTTTTGAAACCCACCACTCCATAGCAGTGGAAGCATTTCTGGGAAGTTCAGTAAATCCTCTGGGATATCACCATGTATGTATGTATGTGTATACACACACACATACACACACATATATAAAATATGTATAGATAAATAGATCTGTCTCTTTATATAAAGGGTATGTGTATGTATACAGATACACACATTCATATATACAACCACACACACCCACACTCACACCCACACCCACAGAGTCTTTTGAGTCCCTTTTGTACTCAGTTTCATAACATTGATTCCCACCCATTTCAGGGTATGGGCAGCACAGAGTGGGTGAACTGCACCACATCTTCTATTTTACAAACAATGGGCTAGTTGAGAGGCAGGAAAAATCTGCCCAGTACTTTTCCGACTCACTTGAATCTCCCAGTACAAAGGCCATTGGTAGTTTTTTTTTAAGTGTATAAAATAAAAAATAAAATAACCAATACTATCCAGTTCCCTGAAAACATCTACTTATCTGATTGTCAGGCCAGAGTTAGAGGTGGTGTACAAAATCCTGGGGTAGCTGAGTTGGGAGAAAGAGTAAAGAGGAGATGGATACTAATTATATATCAAGACCATATCAATTCAGAGAAAAAAATGAAGCCACAGACAGCTATCCCCTCAACCCCATAGATATATCAGATAAGTCAGCAAATAAGTATCATGATAAATACTCAAACAACAAAAGATAGAACTTTTCTATAGGACTTACATGATAACATCCACTTTCTGACAGTTACTGCCTTACTAGACTTCCAGAGGAGATAGAATATAGGTGCTATATATTCAGTTTGAGAATTGGAACTAAGTCTTCATGCTATTCATCTTTAACCAGAAATTCCCCAGGTCTTAACTCTGGAGCCCAAGAAAAAGGTAAGGAAGGGGGAAAGATGGATACAGTAAGACATCCCATCAAAATTGAGGATAAATTTAGGTGAGCACTTATATCCTTCTCTAACTTGGGCCTAGAATCAGAAAAGTATAGTTTTCCCTTCTTCCTGACTGGTGAAGCCATCTTCAGCTTGTCATTCCTCTTTTTGTTGTGCCACAGTTTCTAACTTCTGTTCTTGTGAGTGGTTCTCCTCATTCTTCACAGGGAGGCAGCAGTTATCATCATCACACACATTGCTGTCTCTGGATAAGGCACACTGTGATGGAGCTGGAAGACGATGATTGCTCTTCTCTTCCTTGGTCAATGTGCCGTTGTTTCCATTCATCTGGGAGCGAGACCGCCCTTGACGAAGCTCCAGGGATTTAGAAATTCCATCTGAAGAGCCCTGTCAAAAACAGAGACAGATACTCAATGGAAATGATAATCCCAAACTGGCTGGCCCTCTCCAAGCTCATTCACTTACTCTTTGTTTTATATATATGGGAAACCTTTATTCATCCTTTAAAACAAGCATAAAGAAGTTGGAAGACAGTGAGACTTTTATCCATTACCAATATGTATGTGAGTTAACAGTAACTGAATCTTTAGTGAAAAGATAAGAATCTAGTTTTCTTTGACTCTCTATGTACTCTGCCTATAGTTAACTATTTCTCACAAGCTACATGCTCAAGATTACCCAGACTCATCACTTGACCTACTCATAATATATCATCCTTTAGGCACAAGTGAAAAAAACACAAAAACACAAAGGATGCTATCACAATATACTCTCAAAAAAAAAAAAAAAGCAGAGGTGGGGGGTTATTTATAATGTTATAAAAAATGACATTCACTAGTTTAGAAAAATGAATTTTCATTACTTTTTCATTTTATAAGGCCAACTTTAAATAAATCTAAACAGTACAAGGAACTCACAAATCCTAAAAGGTTTTACAATCAAAATGGCTGCTATTTGACACCAAATCAAAACAGAGTAAAGCACAAGGCCTTGGCTCTCCTTTAAAGAAAACAGCAGGTTACCATTCTTGACCAGACCTTTGTTTACCTACTACTAGGGGAAGTAATACATTTGTACATAACTGAATAAAAACGCTATCAGAAAAAGTAACTTCACAGAAGTTATTGGGTAAGCAAATTCATTTGAATACTCTGTTTTAAAGACAGCAAACTATCACTGTTACAGATTGGGAAGGGCAGGAGGAAAGTCAAAGGGAGCCGGGCATGGTGATGAACACCTGTAATCCCAGCACTCGGGAGGCTGAAGCAGGAGCACTGCCATGAGTTCAAGACCAGCCTGGGCTACATAGTGATTTGAGGGCCAGCCTGAACTACACAGTGAGACCCTGTCTCAAAAGTCAACACACCTGCCTCAAGCCCAAGGTCCTGAGCTCCATCCCTGTACAGCCAAAAAAAAATAAAAAATAAAAACTCAAACAAACAAACAAACAAGGAAACTCAAGGGGAAACTGCAGAATGGAAAAGGATCAGGAAAAAAAAAGATATCCACAGGAAAACTTAGAAATTAAATTTTGAGCTCCAAACTGAAGATCCATGGAAAGTCTGAAGGAGTTGTGTACTCAAAGTAGCAAATGACAATACTACCAGTTTTCTGACTTTAGGCAAAAGAATAAATACATGGGAAAGAATAGGAAAAAGGAAAGGAAGATGGGCAAAAGAATCATCCACATTAATGTTGTACCAAACAAATTTTTTATACATTTTGAGTAGCTGAATATTTATAGTTGACATTAAGAATAGTGTCTTATCATTTGAATAATATTACTAGAAACCTATGCTATAATTAATTTAAAAAGTAACATGGAGCGGGGCATGGTAGTGCTCATCTGTATTCCCAGCACTTGGGAGGCTAAGGCAGGAGGATTGCCGTGAATTTGAGGCCAGCCTGAGCTATATAGTGAGTTCAGGGCCAGCCTGAACTACAAAGGGAGACTCTGCCTCAAAAAAACAAAACAAAACAAAACAAAAAACCCAAACCCTGGCCAGGCATGGTGGTGCACACCTGTAATCCCTGCACCTGAGAGGCTGAGATAGGAGGACTGCTGTGAGTTCAAGGCCAGCCTGAACTACATAATGGAGACCCTGTCTCAAAACAAAAACAAACCCTGGCTTTGTTATTTAAATAAGAGGAACTACAATGCTCATTACTCCTAACTTCATCATTTCAGAAGGTTATTACTATTATTTTTTCTTGGTACCAGGGATCAAACTCAAGACCTTGCACTTGCAAGGCAGGTGGCGAAACCACTGAGCTAAATCCCTGGCCCCGCATACTTCCAAAACTACTATATAGATTTAACACAATGCCGACTGAAATTCCAACAATATACTTCATAGTACTAGAGAAAACAATCCCAAAATTCATTTGGAACAAGAAGAGACCTAGAATA
>NW_004624909.1:1684385-1725690 GCF_000247695.1 Heterocephalus glaber
AGCTCCTCTCTAGATTTATTAATCATGCCTTTCACTAGGAGCACAATCTCTGCTGTTATCTGAGAAATTACTTCTGATTTCATTTTTTCCAGATCCCCTTTTGTTGCCAGTTCAGGGGGTCCAGGTGGTTAAGCATCAGAGTGTTCCATCTCATTTTCCTTTGGGGTTGCTGTAGGTGATGTGGAAGTCTGGTTTTGAGACTTATTTACGTGTCTTCTCATTTTGACCTGGGGGGGGGGTGTTGTTGGTGCCCACGCGGCTCACCTCCTCTGAGCTGAGAGCGGTGGAACAGCGACTCAGAAGCCCCTTCCTCTGGGCTGGGAGCGCCAGGACTGATGGCGGCCTGGAAGCCCCTACCTCTGGGCCCAGGAGTGGCAGGATGGTGGCTCAGAAGCCCCTTCCCCTGGGCCAGGAGTGGTGGGAGGGCGGCTCAGAAGCCTCTTCCTCTGGGTCGGGAGCAGAGAGATGGACAGCAGCCTGGAAGCCCCTTCCTCTAAGCTGGGAGCGGTGGGACAGCGGCTCTGAAGCCCCTACCTCTAGGCCAGGAGTGGCGGGACAGCACAAAGAAGCTTTTTAATGCTAGAAATCCAAGTCTATGAAAATTGACTTCAAGGTATTTACTACCTATTCATGCTAGTAATTCTGATAAACTATCCTTAATATTCAGTCTGTATTTGCCAGATCTCTTGGAAAACCAGTCTCCAGTATATAGGAATTTTATTTTATGCTTTTAGGTATTGAGAGTAAAACAAAAGCACACACTGTAATACTGTATCCCTGTTCATTTTAAGTTAAAGTCAAATGTTACAGCTTTAAAACATGGTTGATTATTCTATGATTTCAGCAAGTTTAAATTAGAAACACAACCCCAAATCTGTAACTATAACCATGAGTTTAACAGGCAATAAATCAACTGTGTATTTTCAATGCTAGCAAGTTATTGTACAATTTATTTCTAAAGTAACCTGCATATAAATCCAATCAAATAATGTAAACAATGGATCAGTCTTCTGATTACAGTAAGAAAATGCAGACGATCCTTGCCATGCAAATGGGGAACTCAAAGTTTCAATGTCACAAGGAAAATATAATCTACCCATGAAGCTAGTGATCCACAAAGGAACAAATTCTAAAACATAGCTCTGAGAAAATTTAGTTTGCTGTACATTTTCTAATAACTTAGTCTATCACTGTCTAAGCACCATAGTAGTCTTAGAAATGCCAGTGCTTTTTGTCTGGATTAGTCTGTGATGGTGAGAGTTGGAAAGGCTTAGAGGCAAGTAATTATACACTGGGTATGTAATAATACTAAAATATAAGAAAAACTTTATTAAGATCATATAATTAATCAAACATTATATATATAATACCTTCCTTTTTTAAAGCCCTGGATCCAAGGCATTCAAAATCATTATAATAAAGTTCATTTACAGAAAAAAACCAAATTTAATCCACATTGCCTGCAGATACTGATAATTTTTTCTTTAAATTAAAAAATGCATTAATATGAACTACTGATATGTACAGGGTTTGTTTTTAGTAGTGGTGTTTGTGCACACTGGCTCTGGTGATTTTCCTGAATTTCTCTGACTGCTCTTAGAGAAAAAGTTTTGAAGTCATCTGTTCTTTTACCCCTGTGTCCCACAAATTGATTAGGAAGAGAAGATAAAAATAAGACTCCTTATATTTTAGGGAGCAGAACTGGGAGTAACTTCTCATCTCTGGGAGTCACTGTTATCCCTTTTTCCCTCAGGGTCTTCTATAGGTTCAGAGAGCTGGTCTTATCTTCCAGGAGGCTGATATTCTCTTGTGCCAAGGTTTTTTCATTCAGTACATCACTGAATGTCGCCGTAAGACCCTCAGCTGGGACCTTGATTTGTGGTTCTGCTTGCCCATATTTTTTTTTTTTTGTACCAAGGATCGAACTCTGGACCTTGCACTTGCAAGGTAGGTGGCGAAACCACTGAGCTAAATCCCCGGCCCTGCTTGTCCATATTCTGCTTGGTACTTGTACTCAATTTGCTTTTCATGTCCTGAGAACAGTGGTTCTCCATAGTTAGTTCCCTGGTTATCTTCCTGATTTCCCTTTCTGCCTGGTACAGTTCAAGCTCAATTGCTCACTTGAGATCACTGCAGGCCACTTCGTGGAGAGGGCTATGGCTCACCTGACAGGGTGTTTTCCTCCCTCTGTAACACCAGCCTGTTACTAACAGTCCCCAGTTCTCACAGCTGGGTTTCCTGGCTAATTTCATGGTTCTGTTGCGGCAATTCTAGTCATAACTATTCTCTCTCAGTGGATGGAAGAGGCTTTCTATGACTGGCCACTTCTGACACGGATATTCTCTCTCTCTCCCTGAAGTGTCCCTGAGGAGATATGTTCTGATGGGGTGAATATGGAGAACTGCCCCAGCCACCATGGGCTCTCTATGGACAATCTGAAATGTTAACAGATTTTGTGGGAGCTCCCTGAGGTGCCATAGTCTGCATTGGGCCAGCACCCTGATACAGTAATACCTCGGTTCATGAATGCTTCTGTTCACAAACAATTCCATTCCCAAACAGAAGTGTTCAGCGAAGTTTTGCTTCTGTTTGTGAAAGCTTCATTGGGCAACAAACACAACCATAGCCATCTTCCCCAGATTGTGGAATGAATTATGTTTGTGAACTGAGGTACCACTGTATATCATTTTGGAAGTTTGAGAGATGGCACCCAACTGAGATACTGTTGGTCAGTCTCCAAATGGGATGAGGTCATCATCACTGGTTTCTACTGTTCTTTTCTGAAGATGAAATCTCTGATCTCACATTCCTTTACTGTCCACATTCATCATTTCCACACTCCCTACTGCCACATCTTTGGTTCCAATGTAGGAACCAACAGTGTCACTTGACCAAGGAGAATACTGACTATAATAATTTCCTTTGTATTTCCCAGTGACCTTCAATTCATCATCTAAAAATTCCTTCTGATGGAAGGTAGGTGGTAATGTTGGTGAAGGTGCAAAAGGAGGTGGAGAGATAGCCGTTTGTCCTCTAGTTGGGCCATTATTTAATTTCATGTATTATGTAGCTCATCTAGACTACAATGGGGCTGGGGAGGAGGAGGAGGTAGGCTGTAGGGAGGCTCTTTGGGGTATGAAGGTCCGATCTGAGCTGGATGAAGAGCTACTAGACAGTAATCTTCCACCTGTTGGTATTTTTCTTTGGACTCTGGTATATAAGATGGTACTGCTACAGGTGGAATCTCAATGGGTATAGGACTTTCTGTGAAAATCTATTCTCTTCTATAAGACTGAGCGAGGTATACTTGATGGCCTTCATAGTGAGGAGGGTACATAGGTGGGTACTGCTGTGGTGGTGTGCCATACTGAGAGTTTACAAGATCTTGGAGGTAGGGTAAATAATGATGCAAGAAAGGAGGACCAGATTCAGGAGCAGATGGTGGAGTGGTGAAGATCATACAAAGCTGGGCACACATTGTGGTGGTGGAGTGTAGTACTGGATATAAATGAGAACTGTCTGCCTGGCAAACACAAGGTCTTGAGTTCAATTCCCAGTACTGAAAAGAAAAAGAAAAGAGTGCCAGGGATTTAGCTCAGTGGTGTCATGCCTGCCTCACAAGCACAAGGTCTGGAGTTCGATCCCTGGTACTGCAAAAAAAATAAAAAGAGAACTTCATGGTACAAGTGGTTTGTTAAGAGGCATGGGAGGCAGTTCTGTTGCCCCCTTGGAGGAATAGGATAAATACTCTTAGGGATGGATTCTAGCAGATCAGGATGGGACGCAGGAGCACTACTGCTCAGATGATGTATTTTTCCTGGTTTCAGACAGCTGGGGTCTGTCCCTCATGGAATGAGCTATGTTACTATGTTCCCTACTAATATAATTCCATTTGTGAGTGTACAAATATATAGGGGGCTCCACAAGGGCATTCTGTCCTCTGCTTCATATTTTAACACATGTATGTTTGATATTTGCTATACTGTAAAGGCTGCTTTGATCTGCTCCTTTTTTTGCTGTTCCCATGTAGGAGGAGGAATATCTGGACTATGGTCAATAGTTGCTAAGAGCTTCAAAAAGGGCATTAGTCGGTTTAAGTTTGCTGAGTCTCCAGTCTTCTAGAGAGCAACTGTTTGTTCCTGAACACTGTGGAACAGAGGCTGGAGTCTGCAACTTGTCGATAATGGACTACATATGAAATTCATGAGATTGGCCTCCATAAAGCAAGGAGGAGCACTGTTCTGGTGCAATTCTTAAACCTGCTTGCATAGTGATCTGCACTATCTGGGAATCATGCTCTACCAGCATAGCTGTATAGGTTCTAAATTCTTTCAGCTATATCTTCATCATGTTTGGTAACCCTGAAGCAGGAGACTCTATAAAGGAGCCAAACAACATGCCCAATGCTAGATTTAGAGGCTTTAAGAAACAGTGGCTCCAACCTTTGTACCACAAAGAGAACTAATACTTTTCTTGACAAAGCAGGAACAACTTCTAAGGCCAGCAGAACAGCTTTAGAACTTCCTCCTGCATTGCTAGTCCAAGAAATTGGTTGCCTCTAGCTCTGACTGGAAGATAGTTGCTGAGGATTCTGGTGCTTGAGAATGAGCTCTGTAACTGTTTGTTCATCCAAAGATCAAGTGGCTTTCTTGGCAGGAATCTTGCCTTCTTCTTCCACCAGTTGGCAGTGGTTCAGAGTCACAAGCTTCCTTTGCAGTGGGCAACTGAGAACATTCAGACTACTGCTATTCAGATCAGGTCCTCTAGCATTGCTGAGTCGTTTCAGGTACAATGCTAATTCTTCTACATATTTCTCGGCTTCCCCAAAATGCTCTGTATCTTCAACTCCACTACACAATGTAATGGGCTGCTATAATAGCCAAGATTCCAGAAATTCAACACAAGAACTGAATATTAAAAGCTGTTAGAGAAAAGAAACAACCTATAAAGGAAAGCCCATCAGAATTACACCAGACTTCTCAATACAAACTCTCAAGTCAAGGAGAGGTTGGAGTAAAGTTTTTCAAGCCCCCAAAGAAAACAACCTCCAACCTAGACTGATGTACCCTGCAAAACTATTTTTCAAAATTGATTGAGAAATAAGATACTTTCATGACAAAGAACACTTGAAGAAATTCATGACCATCAAACACTCCAAAAGGTGCTGAAGGAGCTTCTAGAAAGAGATAACAAGGACTACAAAATAATAAACCCCAAAAGAATGAATCCACCAGGCAAGGCAAGTAATTAAACAAGGGGGAAGAAAAAGGGAACCAACAACAGAAAAATAACATGACAAGAATAAGTCAATACATATCAGTTATAACCATCACTATAAATGCTCTCAATTCAAGCAAAAGAAACAGACTAGCAAAATGGATGAAGAAGCAAGATCCAACAATATGTTGCATACAAGAAACATATTTAATTCAAAAATAAATTCATAAACTGAAAAGTCAAAGGGTGGAAAATAACACTCCATGTGACAGGAAACTGGATAAAAGCAGGGGTAGCTATTCTATTTGCAGACAGCGGATTTCAAGCCAAGACTGGGCAGAGTGGTAAGCAGCAGAGAAAGCACCTTTCCAAGATTTGGTGTCCTGACATTGGAATATAGCAGTGTGAGAAGGGACCCAGGAAGAATCTAAAGTGGGAATTGAAGTCTATAGGGACAGCAAAGAGAGAGACTTCAACAAAAAAGAGTGGAGGTGGCAGGTAGCACTTTGTCCCAGAGTCTGGACTTATGGCATGGGAATGGCAGGTTGAGCCTGCAGATGCATGGTGACTACTGGTGACCCCAGAGGCCTCCACGGAGAAAAGCACCAGGGGACAGGAGCAGTGGTCACAGTAGACTGCAGTGGCTGGTGTTATTCAGGTTCAGTCATCGAACAGGAGAGGGTGATTGGCCGATAGCCATCTTGAAAAGGAGTCAAGTGAACTTAGAACTCAGGACAGCTATGGGCCGGCTCCATCTAGTGGCTCCTGGTGTTGCGGTGAGGGTGTCAAATTCAAGTCAGCAGGTCAGGGAATGGACAGCAAGCTGGCAAGAGGCACGTGGACTGTTGCACACTCAACAAATCTGGTTCCAGTGTCATAGCCAGAAACCGCCCTGAACTTCAGTGGAACTAAAGGTCCAAGCTTGCTGGGATTATCTATTACCTCACCATAAATCCATGGCTGGCTTGTTGGGATTAACCAACTTGGATCTGGACTCTCTGCTCACATTGTCTAGCAGTGACACCAGAGAGATGCCTTGAATTGGACTTTCTTTTCCCTTCTTTTTTTTCTTTTTTCCTCTTTTCTGTTTTTGTTCCTGTTCTGTTTTGTTTTTTCTTGATTGATCTCGTTTTTACATGAGTGTGAACATGGTTTTTAGTTTTTTTGTTGGGGATGTTCTGTTTTGTTCTTGTTTTTATTTCATTTTTCTTTCTTTCCCTCCTGGCTTCCTCACCAGTTCCCCAAAGTCTGTATGATCTTTCTTTGTCCTCCAGCCTTGCTTCTAATGCCTTATTCTATTTCTTTATTTTTTTCCCCAATCCCTTTTAAATCTTCTCCCCGTAGGGTAAAACCGCCATACCAAGGGCTTGTTTCTTGCATACAATTTTCTAGTTTGTTCTAGATTTTGTTATATAACCACAAATCTAGTTTTATACGGTTGAAGGTGGCAAATTAATAGTTGCCACAGTTTGATATTTCTAAGCTGTGTTTGATGCTACTGTTATTGCTGACTGTACTACTTTAGCCAAGGTGACATAATTGTGCTAATCAGTTGTTCTTCGTGGTATGCCAAGACTGAGATTGCCTAAGGGTCTTAAAAAATACTATAGGCCAATGTCAAAGAACAAAGGGCTGGGCCAAGTAGGCAGAAAGTTCTCATTCCCAATAAATTGAAGATGCAGGTTTATGCAACAGACTCAAAACCCAAAAGCCAGCTACACCTGGAAGACACCTCTAAGAAGTAGTCATTTCCTAAGGGTTCTGAATAACTGGTAACAAAGTTACTCTCTGTAAGCAAGCTACAAGTACTGACCCAGAAATTAAACTAAGAAAAGAAAATGAGAAGATACTTAAACAAGATGCACCCCCCGCCCAGACTTTCAGCTCACCAAAGGCAAACCCAGGGGCCAATGAGGTGAAACAATCTGAATGCCACACACCTGGATTCTCTGAAATGGTAACAGTGGAAGTAACAAAGCAGATGAACAAGGTTCTAGAAAAAAATCAAAGCAGAAATAATTTCTGAGATAACTACAGAGATGGTGAACAGAATGCAAGACATGCTTTGAGTCTCTAGGACAGATACAGATTAAAAAAAAAAATAGAGGGCCGGAGATTTAGCTCAGTGGTGCTGCCGCCTGCCTCACAAGTCCAAGGTCCCCAGTTTGATCCCTAGTACCAAAAAAAAAAAAAAAAAAAAATACTGGCAAATTATCATGACCAAGTAGGATTCATCCCAAAAATGCAGGGATGGCTCAACATATGCAAATTAATAAATGTAATACACCATATTAACAGAGCCAAGGACAAAAACCATCTCAGTAGATGCAGAAAAAGCATTTGACAGTCCAACACCCATTCACGATAAAAATCCTACAGAAAATTGGAATAGATGGTCTTTATCTCAATCCCTCTTGCCTTTGCTACCTTGTGCATGCCACGTTGTTTCTCCTTTGCAATGTCTGTTTGCCATCCCTGTCTTGGAGCCAAGTGACTATGGACTGAAATCTCTATGAAATGCGAGGAGCAGACGGTGAGGAGCTGAGCCTCGTGGAACTGGGCTGCTACACCACCCCACCCCCCGCCTCTCCCAGCGGAGCCTCGTGGGTGCCTGCAGCACCACCCTAGCCCCACCCCACCCCATCCCCGCTGCCTCTGGCCTCCTGGCTATGCCGGCACCTGGATCCACACTGCAGAGGAACAGGGGGGTCATAAAGGCCATTGTCCTGAGCTCCAGAAGATAGAGCAGAAGTGCACAACAGAAAGAGGGACTCTCTCAGGCTCCTTGACGAAAACTGAAGCCCACTGGAAAAGTGAAGAGAATCTCTGCAATAAAGGCACACCAGACCAGCATAGTTGGTAAATTGGAGGGATCACCACCTCCCATTGGAACCTGGACTATCTTCAGCAGAAAGGCAGCTGGAAGCTGGAGTTGAACCTTGCAGAGTTCAACCCTGCAGGAGGTCAGGGAGCTCAACTGGGGCCTTGCAGCCAGAAATTAGCCTGAATCCCAGGGGTCTGCTGCTGGCTTGCTGAGACTAATTGACTTAGATCTACACAGTTGCCCATGTTGTCTATTGTGACAGCAGAGACATACCCTGAAGGAGGGCTTTCATTTTTATTTTTTATTTTCAAAATTATTTTTTTCTTTTATTTTTTTCTACTGTTTTCAAAGTTTTGTCTTCTTTTTCTTTTCTTTCTCTCTCTCACTCTTCCACATTGTTCTTCATCTCTCTTTTTGTTCCTGTTCCTGCCCTAATTCAGATTTCTTCTTCCTTTTTCTTCTCTTTTTCCTTCTCTCAATTGTCATTAGTTTCAAAGGAAAGTGAATACAGTTTCTAGCTTCCCTATTGTTGTTAGGTTGTTCTGTTCTTGTCTTTGTTCTTTCATTCTGTCTTTTCCTCTTGTCTTCAATAGTTTCCTAGAGTTTGCATGATCTTCCTGTGTCCTCTGGCCTCACTTCTAACCTTTTCCTATCCTTCGACCTATCTATCCCTCCCTCCCCAACTCCTTCTGAGTCCCCATCCGAAAGGGTAAAGTTGCTATATTGAAGAGTTTATTCATTATGAACATATTCTGGGCTGGTCTTCAATTTTGATTTAATTCACACAGTTAAAGGTGATAGATTAATAATTACCACAAATTGTCATTTTCTAAGCTGTGCTTGATGCTATTGTGTTGCTGATTGTATCACTTGGGCTAAGGTGCTGTGTTTGGTCTAATCAGTTGTCCTTCCTGATATAATGAAAATGAGATTGCCTCAGAGTCATTAGAGACTCAAAACCTAAAGACCAGCTATATCTGGAAGACACCTCTGAGAAGCAATCATTCCATAAGGGCTCTAAATACATCAACAAAGATACTTACAATAAGCAATAATGAAGTATCAACCCAGGAATTAAACCAAGGACAATACCAACAACAAAAATAGAAACGAGAAGATATTTAAGCAAGGCACAAACCCAGACTTCCAGCTCACCAAAGGGAAATTCTGGGGGAAACAGAGGTGGAAAAGTCTGATAATCAACCACCTGGACACCCTGAACTGATAGCACAGGAAGTAACAAAACAGATGAATGAGGCTCTAGAAAAATTCAAAACAGAAGTAATTTCCCAGATAAATAAAGAAGCCATCTATGACAAAACAACAGCCAACATCATACTAAATGGACAAAAACTGAAAGCATTCACTTTAAAATCAGGAACAAGATAATGATGTGTACTATCACCACTCTTCTTCAATATAGTTCTAGAAACACTAGCCAGAGCAATTAGACAAGAGAAAGAAACAAAAGGAATAAAGACAGGAAAGGAAGAAGTTAAATTATCATTATTTGCAGATGACATGAAACTCTACATAGAAGACCCCAAAAACTCCATCAAAGGACTTCTAGATTTAATAACCAAATTCAGTAGCATAGCTGGATATAAAGTCAACACTCAAAAATCAATAGCATTCCTATACAAAAATAATAAACTAGGAATCAATCTAACGAAGGAAGTAAAAGACTTTTACACTGAAAACTACAGCACTCTAAAAAAGAACATCGAAGATGATATTAGAAAATGGAGAGATAGCTTTTGTTCTTGAGTAGGAAGAACCAATATAGTGAAAATGATCGTATTTCCAAAATTGTTATACAGATTTAATGCAATCTCAATCAAAATTCCAATGGCATATTTCACAGAATTAGAGAAAAACAAACCTAAAATTTATTCAGAAGCAGAAGAGACCTAGAATAGGAAAGACAATTCTGGGCAACACAGGCAAAGTTACTGTGACAAAAACAGCATGATACTGGAAAAAACAAAACAAACAAAAAACAGACCCGAGGATCAATGGAACACATTAAAAGATACAGAAGCAATTCCAAACATACTCATCCACTTTATCTTTTACAAAGGAGCCAAACACCTTCACTGGAAAAAACACAGCCTCTTTAATAAATGGTGCTGGAGAAACTGGCTTTCCACATGAAAAGATTAAAACTAGACCCATATCTTTCACCATGCAATAAAGTAAAATAAAAATGGATCAAAGATAAATATTAAAACAGAAACACTAAATCTGCTGGAAGATAGAATAGGTAGAACTGTTGAAGACATTGGTATAGGCAAAGACTTTATGAACAAAACCACAATCATACAGGAAATATCACAAAGAATCAATACCTGGAATCTCATCTCATTAAAAAGCTTTTGCGGCCAGGGATGTAGCTCAGTGGTACCACACCAGGCAAGTGCAAGGTTCCATCCCCAGTACTGAACACAAAGAAAGAAACAAACAAGCTTTGGCACAGTAAAAGTAACCACCACCAGAGGGAAGAGATAATCCACAGTGTGGGTAAAGTTTTTTGCCAGCTATTCCCTAGACAAAGGACTAATACCTAGAATATATAAAGAACTTTAAAAAATCAGACCCCCCAAATGAAAAGACCCAATCCAAAAATGGGCATCTGAAATAGACACTTCTCAGATGAAGAAGTAGAAATGGCAAATAAATATATGAAAAAATGTTCAACATCACTGGTCATTCGAGATGCAAATGAAAACAACACTGAAATTCCATCTTTCTCTGGAAAGAATGGCTGCTATCAAGAAATTAACCAAAGGGCGGGCATGGTAGTGTATGCCTGTAATCCCAGCACTTGGGAGGCTGAGGCAAGAGGATCACTGTGAGTTCAAGGCCACCCTGGGCTACAAAGTATGTTTAAGGCCAGCTTGAACTACATTGGGAGACCCTGTGTCAAAAAACAAAAAAAAGAAAACAACTAATAAGAAATGCTAGCAGGGCTGTGGGGAAACGGAACCCTTATCCACTGTTGGTGGGAGTGTAGGCTAGCACAACTACTGTGAACATTATAGTGTGGAGATTCCTCACAAAACGAAAAGTAGAAGTTCCATTTGACCCAGGTCTAAACTTCTCGGTATCTTCCCAAAAGAATTAAAAGCATCATAGCACAGCAATATATGCACACTCATGTTTATAATGGTACAATTTGTAATAGCTAAGTCTTGGAAACAGCCCAAATGCCCATCAACCAATGAATGGATAAAGATGTGTTTTTTCATACAATGGAGTACTACTCTGCCATAAAGAAGGATAACCTTGTGACATTTCTAGCTAAACAGATGCACCTTGAGACCATACTCTTAAGTGAAATAAATTGGACACATATATTTAAATATCACATTTTTCTCTGGTATGAGAAATCAAAAGTGTAAATAAGGACCAAAATGTATAATAGATATTGGGAAATGGGAAGAAAATGTTCAAATGAAAATAGGAATAAGAGAGGGGGAGTGAGAAAGGAAAGAAGGGAAAAGAAAAAAAGAATAGAAGAAAAAAATGGAAACAAAGCTTTTGTAAATAAAGAGGCAAGGAGGAATTGAAGGGAGGGTAGGGAAATTTGATAAAAAGAGGCAAGATATATCATGTACAGGTAACAATTCCCTATAACGAATGTTATTGTCATATACATCTAAATTGTGACAAAAAATGTTGGGGAAAAAAAAGACAATGTAATGGGCTGCTGCTCAGGGACCTGTGTACCCACTAGTTGCAGCAATGGTGAGTTTACAGGGAGGATCTCAGTGTCCATATTGATAGTGGTCTGGTTAAATGTGCAAGTCTTGCAGTAGAGTTTATTCATGCAAATCTTGCATACAGTATAGCCATAGCCCAAACTGATGGGTTTTCAAACTGTTTTGCTGAAAGTCTAATTGCAAACTGGGGAAGAGAGGAAATCTGTCCATTGTGAAGCTTGTATAGGTACTGCTTCTGTAGTTATAATTTATACACACACACACACACACCCCTAAAGCAAAGATTCCACTAGAATAAAAATCTTTGAAAAAAGCTTATCTTTAAAAAAATTATCTCCTGTAGTTAAGTAAGCACATAGTGTGAAATTTAACCATGCTGGTCTAGCCACAGCTCCTCTCAGCTCAAAGTCCCTGTGGCCATCTTGACCACTATGGCAGCAGCCGTCAACTCTGACTCTGTTCTAGGATACCATCAGTGCTGCCTCCAGCCCCCCACCTGCTGGGGTTGAGGATGTTCCTGTAGCAGGGACTATGCTGTTGGTCAGCTTCCTCTTCCTCCTCTTCTGCTGCCCCATTGGTCAATGTCCTCGGCTCCTTCCTCTTCCTTGGACTCCAGACTTGCCCTGAGTCTGAGGTGGAGAAGAGGGCAAAGCACCCTGATGCATTTTCATAAATCAGTCTGAGTAGGCTGCTTCAGTTGTTCAAAAACACCAGAAATACCTAGTACATTCTGACACTAACCTAAGAACTTAGGGTATAACAGGTGATCTGACTGAAATCCAGTGGCAATGATAATACAATGACATAGCTACTGCTAACAAAGCTTTACAATATATTTTTCCTAATACTTTTTTATTTTTGGTTTTTTGAGACAGGGTCTCACTATTTAGTTCATGCTAGCCTTGACTAACTCTCATTATGTAACCCAGGCTGGCCTCGAACTCTTGGCGATCCTCCTTCCTCAGCTTCCTGAGTGCTGGGATTATAGGTGTGCGCCACTATGCCCAACTCCTAACACTTATAGTAACCTAAATGTTAGCCATTATGATGTCACATTTACAGATGAGGAAGCCAAGGCTAAGAAAGATAGAAGAAACTTGCTCAAGATAGAAAGTGGTGGGGAGAAAATGTCACTCTATTCTCTCAATTGCTGTGCAACACTGTCCAATGATGACAACTGGATGTGCAAAGAAAAGGAAAGGAAAAAAACAAAGATCTAAGCCAGGTATGGTGGCATATGCCTGTAATCCCAGGACTCTGGGAGGCTGAAGTAGAAGGACTGCAAGTTCAATTCCAGTTTGGGCAATTTAGCAAGACTCTTACCTTAAAACAAAACAAAACAAACAAACAAAAAGGCTGGGAATGTAGCTCAGTGTGAAGGTCTTGGGTTCGATTCCCAGTATCAAAAAACAAACAGAAACACACACACACACACACACGTGCACACATGTGCTCCAGATCTATGATCTATGTGCAATATCCTACAGACTATTCTGGGGGTGGCATGTCTTTGTAGTAATATTTCCAAGAACAGGTTTATTTTATTGGTGCATACTGGTAATGCAGAATGAAATTTGTTTTGATATATGGGTACACGTATGTGACATTTTGATTATTTTCATCCCTATTACACCCCTCTTCCTGATCTCATTCTTAGTCTCTAAGAGTCTACATTCTAGTTTTCCCATAGACTCTTTTATAGCTAAAAACAATTTCCTGTTTTTCTTAGCCCCCCCTCCATACCAGGGATCGAACTCAGGACTTTGCGCTTGCAAGTCAGGCACAGCGTCACTGAACCAAATTCCCAGTCCCTCCTGTTTTTCTTTTAACCCCAGAAATGTGACTGCTATCATGAAAGACATGAACTGCCTTACCTTGCAGTGCAATGCTGGTTCCCAAAGAATGGTATTAGGAATAGTAACAGCTTCTGATTACTACATGGTTGGACATGCCACATACTCTGTTGTTTGTTTTACAGATTAGACAGTAAAGATTTTAAAAAGCAAAGTGATTTGCTGATGGTCACTGTATGCCTAGACTTGTATCCAAGTGTGTTTGACTCCAAAGGCCTTTTGTTTCCAAAAAGATACAATACATAATGAAAAACTAGTAATTGTTGAATTTTTTTTCAGTGTAAGTAACAACTACTAATTTTCATTGAGAACTTCTGTTCTTGACAACAGCTTCCCCACTACGTGCTTTGCTAGAGCCTTTCTTTCTTTAGCTCTTACCTGGTAGGCTCCCCCTTCCTTCCTTGGGGTAGCTCAGGGAGCCATTGGAGGGCACTTATCTAGCTTTTCTGGAAGTAATTATCACCACTGTACCAAGCTGTGCAGTGTTTTGAGGTCTTCCTCTCACCCCAGCTAGGCAAAGTTGTGAACGGTACTAGAGAAGGGGAGATTGGCTGACTTTAGGAGTATCACAAGTCATCCATACTTGACCTGTGCTCTTTTTCTCAGTAGTTGCCTGCACTCTAGGAAAATGTTTCACTTTCCATTTTCTTTCTTTCCAATTCACTTTATTATTTTTTTTTGAGACAGGGTCTCACTATGTAGTTCAGACTGCCCTTGAACTCACTGAGAAATTCCAATGGTCCAGGCTCTATGATAGAAACGTTACTTGTATTATCTTAATGTCTCCATTTTATAGATGAAGAAACTAGGGCACAGAGAGATTACATAACATACCCAAAGTCACAGAACTAGTGAATGGCAGAGCCAGATGCAAAGCTAAATCATTTGTCTCCAAAGTCTATACAACGTGGGTTCTACCAAGAAATGTTGCCCAAGAACAAGGAAACAGAATGAGACTAGTAAAAATCCACAAAATGGATGCAACTAGCTACCGGAGGAAATAAATGAAGAAATGAAAATAATACAAATAAGTGATTTAAAAATTTGAAAAGAGAAACACTTGGGAGGCTTAGGCAGGAGGATTACCTTGAGCTTGAGGGCAGCCTGGGCTAGTGAGTTCATAGTCAGGCTGGACTACGTAGTGAGAGTCTGTCTCAAAAAACAATTAAAAATTGAAAAGAGAGGCAGAAGCTGACAGATTAGTTTTGCTCAGAGGTTGCTTGCCAGGCTCTGTATGGACTGAGATTGCTGTATTATGTTGAGTAGATTGAGGAGGGATATCAACATCTAAACATAACTAAACCCAAGGACAAATCATAGAGAAACAGAATCTAACTGAAGAGATCTCCACAGGAATGAATTTTTCTACCCTAACTGATCTTCAACCCACAGCACAGAAACAACAGAAACATGGGAAAGCTAGATAACAAGATACCTCCCCAAACCCTTAATTCCCCAAAAGGAGATCTTACAGGCACTGAAGCAGAGGAAGTTACAGGCAAAGAATTAAAAAAACAAATGGTCAAAATGTTTGAAGAGATAAAAGGAGAAACATAAATTCATAATATGCTTAAGCTCAAAGAGAACTTCATTAAAGAGATAAAAACATTATTAATCAAATGTTAGATGAGCTTAAAGAGGAAAAAAACCAAATCAAGTTAAACAAGACAATATAAGACATGAATGGCCACTTTGGTAAGGAATTAAAAACTAAGAATAGAAAGCAAGCAGAAATACAAGATATGAGAAATTCAATGGAAAGTACTGATACTCTCTTTAATAAAGGCGCTGAGAAAACTGGATATCCATATGCATAAGACTGACTCTAGACTCATATCTCCCACCTTGTACTAAACTAAAATCAAAACAGATCATAGAACAATGTTAAAACAGACAATCTCCTGAAAGGCAAAGTAGGTCAGTGATGGGGCACCTTTTAGAGCTTTCAATGATAACAAACAGCTGGCTGCGGCACATGTGCCATGGCCACCACTGCAGTAGGTAAAACTGTTGAAGTTATAGGCGTAGGCAAGGACTTTCTGAACAGAACCTCAGTTGCACAGGAAATAGTTCTGAGAATCAACAAATGGGATCAAATTAAAATGTCCCTGCACAGCACAAGAAACAACCAACAGAGTGAAATGACAACCTACAGAATGGGAAAAAATTTTTGCCAGTGATTCCTCAGACAGAGGACTCATATCTAAAACATATAAAGAAGTAAAAAAAAATTGACCACCCAAAATAAAAGATCCAATCAAAAAATGGACAAGTGAAATAAATATTCACTTCACAGAAGAACTACAAAGGGCCAATAAATACATGAAGAAATGTTCAACATCTCTGGCCACTAGAGAAATGCAGTCAAAAACCCTCTATTCCCAAACCAGGTAGTCTTAGACAGAGTAGCATAAGACATATGCCAAAACTAGTCCAAAGTTAAACAGAGGAGGTTATAAAAGAGATCAAACAGGTACTCAGCAGTATCAGAGAAGATAAATCTAAACAGATAATGGCAGTAATAATGGAAAACATGCAGGAGCTTTCAGAAGCTAGATGAGCTAAACAAAATGATTCAAGATATGAATGAACAGTTTACCAAACAATTAAGAGTTCATGAAAAGGTTTCAATCAGAAATCTAGGAGAGAAAAAAAAAGAAATCTAGGAGATTAAAAACCAAACTGAAAGTATAGGGAGTACAACTAACCAATGTGAAGACAGAATTTCAGAACTAGAAGACAATAATGCCTTCAAAGACCAACTATTCAAAGACACTGTAAATACAAGAGAATATGAAAAATGGATCCAAATGCTGCTAGATGATGTAAAGACTAATCTAAGAATAATTAGAATAAGTGAAAAATCAAAAACCAGTAGTATAGACAGAACATTGGGTCTGAGAAAACCACACCCTTCCACTGATTGAACTTAGGCAGCACCTTAGGACCATTTTTATATAACCCTAGTCTAAGTCTCTTTGCCCTTTTTGGGCCTTTTTTCCCCTCTCTGTCAGTACCATCTTTTTGTTTGTGATCTTCAATAAATGTAGCTGCTTTTCTTTTATAATAATATATATAATAAATGTATATATATAATAAATATATAATAAATGTAGCTGCTTTTTTTTTTCTTTTCTTTTCTTTTTTTTTCTTGCAATTCTTTGCTTGCCATACACAAGAGCTTGGAATCTGTCAGGTCTACCACAAGTTACAGCAACAAAAATGGCATAAAAAAACCCTGTTCACAGAAATAATGGCAGAAAACTCCCCAAATATAAGGGGAAAATAAACATACAGATAAGTGAGGCACATAGAACTCAAAATAGCCACAGCCAGAATAGAGTCTTTCCATACTACATTAGACTCAAAGTACCAGAAGTGCATCCCAGGGACAAAAATCTTAAAAGCTGTTAGAGAAAGGCAATAAATCACATGTGAAGGTAAACCCATTAGAATTACAGTAGACTTCTCTACACAAACATTAAGGCCAGGAGGGCTTCGCATGAAGTGTTTCAAGCCCTAACAGATAACTGTTGGGAGAAATTCTACATAATTTGGGGGGAAAATAATTTCACAATTAAATTATGATCAGGCCTAGTCTTCTTACCTACAGGCTGGCTATGACATGCCAAAACATAACTACATTTTTGCCTCCGGTCACAGCTGAGACCTCAATCCTCCTGTGATGCTGTGATACTCAAGGGCAAGATTACATAAGCAGAAGACATCCTGGTTCTTTAAGAACCAAGTAGAATGGTCTCACTTGGGAAGGGACAAATTCCTTATCAGCTTAACTTATCCCACCTACTATTGTAAGAACCTCTTTGCTCATCTTGCCATCCTAATCAACATAAGATCCTCATCAGAATAAGATCCTCATGGTTTTAGGACTACTGCTACCCTCTTGAGACATCTGATACTCCCTATGAACCCAATAAACAGTGGTAAGCTTGGGGTGCCTTCATCTTTGCTGCCCAGAGTGGCATTGATCAGGCCCAAAGCTCAGCTTCTTTTCCAAGTCTTGTTTCCTGTCTTTATTAATTCGCCTTGTGCTGACATGGCTCACAGGAGACCAGGACTCACTGCAGGGGTTCTGGTAACTATCCCTTTTCCTGTTCCCTACAGATAACAACTTCCAACCCAGACCGAAGTGTCCTATAAAACTTTCCTTCAAAATTGACAGAAAAATAAAGTATTTCCATGCAAGGGGCACTAAAGAAATTCATGACCACCACACCAGCATTATAAAAATTTTCAAGGATATCATACAAAGAGACAATGAAATCAACAATATCAATAAGTCAAAAAGAATAAATAGACCTAGTGAGATGAGCAGCTAAGCAAAAGGAAAAAAAATAATGAAATTCAGAGAGGAGACAACCTCTCCATATGGAATTAGACAACTATAAGTTAACTGTGTTATTAAGTAACTATGGGTTAACTAGGTAACTATACTCTTTATAAAATATACCTAAACAGCCATGACAACTTTTGTAATCTGTCATGAAAGGAATGTAATGGACTCAAAAAGCCTTGCCAAAACTCTTTGCTCTCCTCCTCTCCACTGCTCTGCTTTGTGTAAATACTGCTTGCTATATTCCTAAGAAAACTCCAATAAAATTAAATTTTGCAGATATAAAAAAAGGTATACAGGGCCGGGGATCTAGCTCAGCGGTGCCGCTGCCTGCCTTGCAAGTGCAAGGTCCTGAGTTCGATCCCCTGTACCAAAAAAAAAAGGTATATAAAAAAATACAAACTTCTATTCGGGGCTCTCAAGACTCACTTGCTGAGCCGCAGACATCATTAAAAGCCACTTTAACTCCTATCTTTGTGTTAAAGAGTTATCTGTGCTGAGGTCCTTACTGTTTCTTGCTTCATTTGGTGTGTTGGCCAGGAAGCTCTGGGGTCCAGCAGTCACTTGTGGCTCATTGCCTCCCCAAGGGACAGAGCAGGGGAGATCGGCTGGCCAGACAATGAGCTCCTGTTGAGTGAAGGCTGGCAAAGTGTTTTCTGTTGTGTGGTAGTCTCCCTGTATGGCTGGCTGAGGGCACCCCAGCTGGCTGCCTGAGGAGGGCTCACACAGAGAGGACCAAATGACATTTAGTAGACGTCTAAATCATGGTAAGGTTGAGGGGCCCCGCTTTGAGGAGGAGATCCGAGGAGGAGGATCCAAAAGAGGTCTGATCACCCTCTCTGTGTTCCCATACTAGCTGCAGGACTGCAGTAAAACTGGAATACTTTAGACCGCTGAAAGGCTGGTTTGGCCACCACTATTGGTATATGGGAGTATTTGTTTGGTTGAGTCTATGAGTGCTTGTGTGTGAATGAGATGGACATCGCATTCCTGACTCCGGTTGGGGTGCACAGGGCCAAAGCGAGTGTGGAGTCCCAAACTGTGTGTCCAGGGCCACTTCATATGGCTTAGGGCAACACTGCGGTGATAGCCTGCCAATGCTAAGAGGGGCCTGAAATATCTTTGAGAGGAGACTGGCCAAGTGACAGACAAAGCGATTGATGTCTTGTTCATTGTTCATTTCTGTGGGAGGAAAAACTGTGGGTGAGAACCATAGTAAAAACACTCCCCTAGCTGGGGATTTAGCTCAGTGGTTCCAGCATCTGCCTTGCAAGCACAAGATCCTGAGTTCGATCCCCAGTACCAAAAAATGAAAGGAAAGAAAGAAAAACACTCCTCTAGTGATCATGATTAAAAAAAACAAAACACACCACTTTAAAAAGAGATTTACTAGAGATTATGGTAAAAAACTTACTCCAGAAAAACTCAAAACCCTTTACGAGATAAAATGGCCATCCTTTCAGGTGACCACAAAGGTCATTAAAAAAAAAAAAAACCTTAGTCCAAAAGGTGTGACAGGTTATTAGGTTATGACAAAAAGCCCCAGGTACCCAGATCAGTTCTCTTATGTAGACTCAGGGTTACAGCTAGTTCTTTGTCCACCCCCTTGGCTAAGGAAACCCCTTTCCTGAGTTCTGTTCACAGGGGCCTGTCCAAACAGGCAAAGACCTGCCAAAACTCTGCCCATTTTGGGAGGTGATCCAGAGATTCGGCCTTTAGATGTATTAAGCCTCCCACTCTGGGACCAACCTCGCCCTTACAGGCCCCAGCTCCAGGACCCTCCGCACCTCCAGAGTCAAGCCCTTCAGTTCTAGGACAGCCCTGAGCCAACTACAGCCTCAGAGCCCCTCCCTCCATTTTGACTCTACCACGTATCCAGTCTGACCTCTGGTTTGGCCCCAAATTCCCGGTGTCTACTACATCCCTTGCTTCTTCCATGAGGTCTTATCGGACTGAAAATTCCCAGACCTAATAGAAACGGGAACAAGCCACTCGGTTGTGGTATTTCCCACTGGGCCTCTCAGCCATAAGACAACTGCTATCAAGGGAGCCATAGGACAAACTAAGGTACAAGCCTTTTGCCAGTTGTGGATTTGCAAAATAGGGGGCCACAAGGTGGTCCATCAGTTCTTATACATGCCTGACTGTTCAGTTCTCCCTTAGGGAGGGATTTGTTGGCCAAGTTAAGGGGCAAAATTGATTTTTTTTTTGTACCAGGGATTGAACTCAGGACCTTGCACTTGCAAGGCAGGCACAGTGCCACTGAGCTAAATCCCTGGCCCCGAAAATTGATTTTATAGACAAAAAGAAAATACACTTTAAACTGCCACCTCCGCAGTTGATCCCGGTTCTGTCTCTTGGAAAAAAATAGAGGCTCCATGACTGGCCAATTCAGATGAACCCCAAGGGGAATTTGGACTCAACTCAAAATTGGCCCTGGATTTGAACAAAAGAGTTCTTCAAAATATCAGGTTTTTATAAGATATAGATTATATCCTATCCATCCTAGCTAAGCCCCTCTATAAAGCCACAAAGTGGGGGGAGCCCCTCACAAAGCTCCAGTACTACGTCTCTCTAACTTAAACAAGCCTTTTATCCTCTACATGACCAAACAAAAAAGACCACAGTTGGGGTGCTAGTCCAGACCCTTGGTTCCTGGAAAAGACCAAAAGCCTATTTTTCCAAACAACTGGATGGAGTTACAGAAGATTGGCCTCCTTGCCTGAGGGTTTTGGCCACAATGGCTTTTTTGACCCAAGAGGCTGAAAAATTAACTCTAGGCCAAGACCTATGAGTGCGAGTCCCACATGGTGTAGTCACCCTTATAAATGCTAAAGGCCACCACTGGCTCACCAATTCTCGTCTGACCTAGTACTGAAGTTTGCTCTGTGAAAACACTCAAATTAGATTGACTCTAACAACCTAAACCCAGCTACCCTCCTTCCTCAGCTAGGAGGGCCCATACATGATTATGAAAAGGCCATAAAACAGATTTACTCCAGCCAGCCAGATCTGCAAGACTAACATCTCCAATGGACTAAATTGGAGCTCTTTGTTTTTTTTGTTGTTGTTACCGGGGATCAAACTCAGGACCTTGTGCTTGCAAGAGAGGCAGCAGCACCACTGAGCTAAATCCCAGGCCCTGGAGTTCTTTAGACGGAAATAACCACATAGATGAGACTAGAAAACAAAGGGCCTGCTGGGCATGGTGGCTCATGCCTGTAATCCCAGCACTCGGGAGGCAGAGGCAGGAGTATTGCTGAGAGTTCGAGGCCAGCCTGAAGTACAAAGTGAGACCCTGCCTGAAAAAAAAAAAAAAAAAGAAGGGCCAGACCAAAAAATTACTTACAACAAGAGACAAAATAACTTAAGTACCCCCAAAACATACTTTGGCTCTTAAAAACTGTATGGACACTCAAAGAGATCACAGTTGTCCACTACAAGAGACATCAAAAAGGATCTAAAAGATAGATGGAGGACAATGACAGAGCCAACCAAGAGGTCAAGGCCACAAGTTTATGGCCAGATGCCATGCTTCTTCCCTTGATACCCTAAAAAACAAAACAAAACCGGGCATATACATCAAAGGAGATCCAATAGGTATCTCAAGAGAGAAAAAGTTTTTTAAAAGATGGATGGTGCTAGTTTCCAGATGGCCAAATTGTGATACTATAAAACGTGGGGCCTTGATTAGTACAAGCTACACATGAGACCACCCACCTAGAAAAAAATTAGAGGCTCTGCACAGCCGTTACTTCTACATCCCCCACTTGACGGCCCTAACCAAATGAACTGTCCAGTGGTATGTGACTTGTGCTCAACACAATCTAAAGACAATACCAGGTGTCCCAGCAGGGATCCAGAGGATAAGGACAGTACCTTTTAAAGATATCCAGGTTGACTTCACAAAACTGCCCAAGTGTGGAGGATTTTGTTACCTCTTGATTATGGTCTGTACTTACTCCAACTGGGTAGAGGCCTTCCCTTATCGGACAGAAAAAGCCCAAAAAATAACACAAAAATTGCTACAAAAAATCATTCCCCGCTATAGGTTTCCTCGGTCCTGCTTTTGTGGCAACAGTGGTCCAAGGGGTGACAAAGATATTAAAAATTAATTAAAATTTACATGTGGCCTATTGGTCCTAGAGCTCGGGAAATATAGAGAGGATAAATAAAACCCTAAAAGCGGGGTTAGAGAAACTCTGCCAAGAGGCTGGGCTTAACTGAATCCAGGCCTTAACCACTGTGCTTCTCTGTACACATTCTTCTCCCCATAAAAAACAGGCTATTCACCCTATGAGCTTTTGTTTGCCAGGCCACCCCGTAGAGAGACATCGAGAGAAGGCACCTTAAAAAGACAATTGAACTAAAAAAGGTCTCCCAAAAGATAGCCTTTTGGACCTTAAAAAGGGCCCCTGTTAACATTTCTAGTCCACTCCACCTAGGGGTCGGGGATTTAGCTCAGTGGTGCCACGCCTGCCTTGCAAGCAGAAAGTCTTGAGTTCGATCCCTGGTACCAGAAAAAAAACCCAACTATACAGTTTAGATAAAAGACTGATGACAAGATAGCCCAAATAAAAGGGTCCACTAGCAGTCATTTTGACCACCCCTACAACAGTCCGAATAAAAAGAATCCCCATGTAGATTTACCATAGTTAAAAAAAGGCCAAGACATCAGATTAGAGGCGTTCCAGAGACCCTCATCATGACACCAAGATCATCTTTACTTAAAAGAAAACCACGTCAAAGTCAGCAAAAGACATCAGCCATGCTCTAGTCACTCCTGGGGCTGACCAGTCTACATGCGGCAAAAGCCTGAGGATGCTGCTAAGAACAGGACTACATACCTTTGTTTCTACCTGTGATAAACTGTCATCCTTTGCTTTTAATTATAGTAAGATTTCTTTCCCTGCTTTTTCCCATAGTCTTTGCTGAGACTGCCCCAGCTGACTGAAATTAGGGCAAGAGATGTCTGTTAGCCCTCATCTTCCTTTTATAGGTAAGATGTTTTACTGATATTGGTTGCTTTTATTAAGGGGTCTCATCTCCACTCCGAGTGACACTCAAAACAATAATTCCCACAGAGACAACCAACAAGTGTAAACCCTGCCTGCATGTCACTCAGACAGAAACTTCTGTTATGACTGTTTTGCTTTTCCATACTTATATGTTTGTAAGAGAGAGGTCATAAAAACCTAGGCTCATAATTTAACTACATATAAGACCTACAAGCCTAAGGATGATATCCCACACATTTGCTTTAGAGATAAAAGCACTTAAAAGTTTAAAATTCTGATTGTGTCTCAGACCAAAGACAAATTAAAACACTTGATAAACAAAACCACAAAATTAAGGGCCAGAGAGCCCATTATTTTAACCACTGTAGATCAAAAACCAACCACCTCTGGGCTGGGGATTTAGCTCAGTGGTTCCGCTGCCTGCCTTGAAAGCCCTAACACCTGAGTTGGATCCCCTGTACCAAAAATAACCACCAAAAAACAAAAAACACCAACCGCCTCTAGGGCCTCTGAGCTGAAAGATATCAACTGATAAAAGATTATATAATCATAGATATTGATAAGATGAAACACCATGTAAATGATAAAAGTTGATATAAAATGTGAGGCTCTTCAATCAGAGCCTCAAAGGACAGAAGGAGAGAGACCACCCCTCCATATGGAATTAGACAACTATGAGTTCTGTGTTATTAAGCAACTATGGGTTAACTAGGTAACTATACTTTTCTTTTGGGGGGGGGGTACTGGGGATTGAACTCAGGACCTTGCACTTGCAAGGCAGGCGTCGGAACCACTGAGCTAAATCCCCAGGCAGTAACTATACTCTTTATAAAATATACCTAAACAGCCATGACAACTTCTGTAATCTGTCATCAAAGGAGCGTAATGGACTCAAAAAGTCCTGCCAAAACTCTTTGCTCTCCCGCTCTTCACTGCTCTTTGTGTAAATCCTGCTTGCTATATACCCAAGAAAACTCCAATAAAATTAAGCTTTGCAGACATAAAAAAGGGTATATAAAAATACAAACTTCTATTCAGGGCTCTCGAGACTGACAAGAGTCACTTGCTGAGCCACAGACATCATTAAAAGCTACTTTAAATATCTTCCTGTTAAAGAGTTATCTGCTGGGGACCTCACTGTTTCCTGTTTCAAAGTCAGCAACAGGAAAATAATATAACAGCAGGATTAAGTCAATATCTCTCAGTAGTAACTCTCAATGTGAATGGTCTCAATTTCCCAAACCAAAAGACAACCAAATCACAATGGATTCGGCCAAAATTCAAATCTTTGGTAACTCCTTTGAGATCCTGTACTCTAATAAAATGGAAAATTCAAAAGAATGGATAAATTTCTAGATATATATGAACTATCAAGGCTGAACAAAGAAGATACAAATATCCTGAGTGATCCAGTTTCAGTGAATAAAATTAAAAAAAATTAAAAAAACTACCAACTAAGAGAAGTCCAGGTCACTAAGGGTTCACTGCCAAATTTTATAAGAGCTTTATGAGTATTCCTAAAAATTTTTAATGAAATTGAAAGCGAAGCAGTACTCCCAGTCATTCCTGGAAGCAAGCATTAACCTGATTCCAAAACCAGAAAAGGATCCAACCAAAAAAGAGAACTACATGCCAATTTCTTTAATGAACATAGATGCAAAATCTTCAATTAAGATATTGGCAAATAGACTACAATGGCTTTTCCTCACTGTAACCCACCTGTGTCCTCCAGGGTACACTTTTACTTTTGCTTTTATTTTTTCCTCTCTTTTGCTCCTAAGTTCACTTTGCAGACCCAGTTTCTCCCTTAACCCTTCACTTTCTAAAAAAATTTTATAATTAAAAAAATTTTTTTTTACCCTTCACTTTTCAAATAAACTTTCTCACCACTTAAAAAAAAAGATACAGTTGAATAGAATGCAACAAATCATGAAAAAGATCATACACCATGACCTAATAGTATTCATCCTAGGGATGTAGGGATGGTTCAACCAACACAAATCAATAAATGAAACATACCATATAAACAGAAGCAAGGACCACAATCACATGATCCTTTTTTTTTTTTTGGTACCGGGGATTTTTTTTTGGTACCTGGCCCTGACATGATCCTCTTAATAGATGCAGAAAAAGCATTTGGCAAAATCTAACATTCATTCATGATAAAAGCCCTGAATGAAATAGAAATATGTCTTTATTTGAAACTGATAAAAGCCATCTATGACTGGGGCTGGGGATTTAGCTCAGTGGTTCTGCCACCTGCCTGCCTTGCAAGCACAAGGTCCCGAGTTCGCAATCCAGTACACACACACACACACACACACACACACACACACACAAAAGCTATCTATGACAAACCATGGCCAACATCATATTAAATGGAGAAAAGCTGAAAGCTTTCTCTCTAAAATCAGGAACAAGACACCTGCCATCATCACTCCTGTTCAATATAGTTCTCAAATATTAGCCAGAGCAATCAGACAAGAGAAAGAAATAAAAGAGATATGGATAGGAAAGAAATAAGTTAAATTACCATAATTTGCTTATGATAAGACCCCAAAAATTCCACCAAAAGATTTCTAGAATTTAGTAGCATAGTATGATACATAGTCAATACTCAAAAACAATAAGAGTTCCTGTATACCAATAACAAACACACTGAGAAAGAAATTAGGGAAACAATACCTTTCAAAATAGCATCAAGAACAATGAAATATAGGGCTTAACTTAGCCAAGGAAGTGAAAGACTTCTACAATGAAAACTACAGTACCTCAAAAGGATAATGAAAGAAAAAAAATGGAAACAAAATCTATGTAAATAGGGAAGGGTGGAGGGGGTGAAGGGCACACAGGTAATGGGGAAAAAAGAAAGAACCCAGATACATCATGTACAGGTACAAGCACCCAATGATAAATATAAACGTATTGTATACCTAAAATGTAGCAATAAAAGAATTTAAGGGAAAAAAAGGATATTGAAGAGAATATCAGAAAATAGAAAGCCCCTATTCATGGATGGACAGAACCAATATTGTCAAAATGGCTATACTTCTAGGACTGATATACAGATTTAATGAAATCCCAATAAAAATACCAACATCATTTCTGACAAAGAATCCTAAAATTTATATGGAACCAGAAGAGACCTTGAACAGCAAAAGCAATTCTGGGTAACAAAGGCAAGGCAGGGAGCATCGTGATCCCAGATTTTAAGTTATATTAAGAAGCTATAGTGATAAAAACAGCATGATATGGGCAAAAACCGGACTTGTGGATCAATGGAACAGAGCAGAGGATGCAGGAACAACACTGGGCACGCTCAGCTATCCTATCTTTGACAAAGGAGACAAACACTTTTGCTGGAAAAATGATAGCCTCTTTAACAAATGGTGGCCGGTTGTGGTGGCACACCCCTATAACCCCAGCACTTGGGAGGCTGACGCAAGAGGATTGCAGTGAGTTTGACGCCAGTCTAGGCTGCACAGTGAGTTCAAGGCCAGGCTGAACTACATAGCGAGACTCTGCCTTACAAAATTTAAAAAAGTGGTGCTGGGAGAACTAGCTATCCACATGCCAAAAGTTGAACCTAGACCCATTTCTCTCATCATGCACTAAACTAAAATGAAAATGAGCTGAGCATGGTGGTGCACACCTAATCCCAGCACTTGGGAGTCTGAGGCAGGGGGATCATCACAAGTTCGAGGCCAGCCTAAGCTACATAGTGAATTCAAAGCCAGCCTGAACTACATAGTGAGACTCTGTCTCAAAAACCCAAAATCAAACAAAACTAAATCAAAGATCTAAATATTAAAACAGAAACACTTAATCTGCTGGAAGATAAAAATAGGTAAAACTCTTGAAGACAGGCATAGGCAAAGACTTTCTGATTAAAACCCTGGTTGCACAAGAAATAATACCACGAATCAACAAATGGGATCATATCAAATTAAAAAGCTTCTGCACAGCAAAAGAAACAAGTAACAGAGGAAAGGGGCAATCTATAGAATGGGAAAAGATTTTTGCCAGCTACTCCTCAGACAAAGGACTAGTATCTAGAATAATTAAAGAACCTATAAAAATGAGATGCCCTCAATTTAAAGTCTCAATTGAAAAATGGGTATCTGAAACAAATAGACACTTCTCAAACGAAGAAGTATAAACAGCCATTTGAGAAATATAAATTCAAACAACACTGAGATTCTATTTCACTCCAGAAAGAATGGTTCTCTTCACCAGGTGTGGTGGTGCATGCCAGTAATCCCAGCACTTGGGAGGCTGAGGCAGAAGGATCTCCTTGAGTTCGAGGCCAGCCTGGGCTACACAGTGAGTTGAAGGCCAGCCTGGGCTACAAAGCAAGACCTTGTCTCAAAAAACAAAACAAAACAAAACAAAACCAACCAACCAAACAAACAAAAAAAGAGCTATCTTCAAGAAATCATTGCTGCACAAGCGCAAGGACCTTAGTTCAATCCCCGGTACCAAAAAAAAAAAAAAAAAAGAAATCAGCCAATAACAAATGCTGCAAGTCTGCAGGGGAAAAAGAACCCTTTTTCAGTGTTGGCGAGAGTGTAATCTGGCACAACCACTATAGCAATTAGTATGGAGATTTCTTTAAAAACTAAAGCTAGAAATTCCAGTAGATCCAACTTTGTACCTATCTTCCCGAAAGAGTTAAAACATCATATCACAGTGATGTATGCACATCTATATTTATAGCAACACAATTCATAATAGCTAAATCTTAGAAGCAGCCTATATGTCCAACAGATGAATGGATAAAGAAAATGTATTTATACACAATGGAGTACTACTCAGCCATAAAGAAGGATAAACTTGAGTCATTTCTAGGAAAATAGATGCACCTCGAGACCATAACATTAAGTGAAGTAAATCCGATATAGAGACTTAAGTAGCTCATGATTTCCCTTATATAAGAAACCTAATATAGAAAGTGCAAAATAAAGTACAATACAAAAAGAAAAAAGTTATTGTAATCCAGCATGTTTAATGTATCTAGAACTGCACCTTGATTTAACATAATTGTCTTCTGTGTTTTATGTTTTTGGCCTATTAGCCAGGCTGTTAATTTGTATTCATTATAATCAGCTTGATTAGAAGTTATAAAATAAGGGCCGGGGATTTAGCTCAGTGGTTCCAGCACCTGCCTCCAAAGCACAAGGTCCCTAGTTCGATCCCTGGTACCAAAAAAAAAAAAGAAGTCATAAAATAAATAAATGAATTTGATACTGGCAAAAAAAAATTAAAAAGAAAAGGGGGTGGTGGGGAAGGGGAAAAAAGAATTGAGATGTGTTAGGTACATATACCAATTCCCCACAATGAATGTGATCATTATGTACTGCAAACATGTACTAATAAAAATTTAAAAATTTTTAAAAAGAAAAAAAATCAGGTAAGAAATAAAGAAATTACTAGAATTAAATGATTCTTTTTTTTTTTGGTATCAGGGATCGAACTCGGGTCCTTGCACTTGCGCAGCAGGCAGCGAAATCGCTGAGCTAAATCCCCGGCCCATCTAGAATTAAGTGATAATGGAGGCACAACAAGACAAAATCTACGGGACATAATGAAAGAAGTTCTAAAAGGGCACTTTATAGCTTTGAATGCACACATTAAAAGAAAAAAGCAATCCCAAATAAATAACCTAATGATGCTTTAATAGAAAGAACAACAGGGCTGGGGATTTAGTTCAGTGGTTCTGCTGCCTGCCTCACAAGTGCAAGGTCCTGAGTTCGATCTCCCGTACCAAAAAAAAAAAAAAAGTACAATCTTCAGAAAGAACAATTAAAATCTGAATACAAAAAATTATAAAAACCAGAGGGAAATTAATGCAATTGAAATAAAAAACAAAAAAACAAAAGATCAATGAATCAAGGAGATTTTTGAGAGTATAAAGAAGACTGATATAAGTTAGCAAAAATATCAAAAAAGGAAAGAAAATACCCGTATCAATGCAATTATAAGTGACAAAGGAGAAATCACAACCAACACCACCAAAATGTAGAAGATTATAAGCAACTACTTCAAAAACAAGATGTTGGCAAACAATGCAATAAATCATTAAAAAGATCATAAATGATGACCAAGTCAGCTTCATCCCAGGGATGCAAGAATGGTACAACATACATAAATGAATAAATGTGATACACCACATGAATATAATCAAAGATTAAAAAATCACATGACGATCTCAATAGATGCACAAAATGACTGAGAAAAATCCAACATTCCTACAGGATAAAAATCCTAACAAAAATAGGTATAGAAGGACCTTACTTCAACCCGATAAAAGCTATTTATGACAAACCTACAACAACAGTAGAGAAAAACTCAAAGCATTCCCTCTAAAATCAGGAACAAGGGCCTGGGATCTAGCTCAGTGGCACCGTGTGCCTGCCTGGCAAGTGTAAGGTCCTGAGTTCAATCCTTGATACAAAATAAATAAATAAATAAATAAAATAAAATCAGGAACAAGATAAGAGTGTCCACCATCACCACTCCTTTTTAATATAGTACTTAAAACTAGCCAGAAAATCAGGTAAGAAGCTGGGCGTGGTGGCACAGGCCTGTAATCCCAGCACTCAGGAGGCTGAGGCAGGAGGATCACGGAGAGTTTGAGAACAGTGAGAACTACATAGCGAGACCCTGTCTCAAAAAACCAACCAACCAACCAACCAACCAAACCAACAAACAAACACAAGAAAAAGAAATAAAAGAGATATATATAGGAAAGGAAGAAGTCAAACTAACTTTATTTTCAGATGACATGATCCTTTATATTGAAGACCAAATTACTTCACCAAAAGATTGTTAGAACTTGTAAACAAAGTCAGCAAAGTAGTAGGGTAAAAAATAAACGCATAAAACTCAATAGTGTTCCTGTATGCCAACAATGAACCCACAGAGAAAGAAATTAGGAAAACAATCCCATTCACGATAGCCTCAAAAAAATTAAATACTTAAAAATTAACCTAATCAAGGAAGTAAAATAACTATAATGAAAACTCTGAAAAAGGAGACTGAAGAAGACATCAGAAAATGGAAAAGCATCTCCTGTTCTTGCACAGGTAGAACAAATACTGTCAAAATGGCCATATCACCAAAAATAATACAGTAAGTTCCTGACTTACGAACATTCAAGTTGCGAACCTTCACAGATATGAATAGACCTTGCATTACAAACATTTGTAGATGTGAACAAATCATGAAAGCAGCTCATGTGTCTGCCGGACATTGTCACAGTTGTGTTGCGGTGTACTTAACGATACACTGTGACAGTATACAGTAATACCGTGCTAAATCAGAGCCCAGGATGTCTGGGAGCAAGAGGAAAAGCAGTGGTGATGTGGAGGGGATGGCTAGGAAGCCCAAAACAATATATATTATATATTTGTGTCAAAGTCACATAAAATTCACTTTGTTGGGCTTAAGAACAAATCTGACTTACAAATGTTTCCTGGAACAGAACTCATTTGTAAGTCTGGGACTTACTATTTATAGATTTAATGCAATGTCAATCAAAATACCAACAGCATTCTTCACAGAACTAGAAAAACTATCCTAAAATTGATATGGATGGAACTAGAAGAGACCAAGGATTGCAAAAGCAATCCTGGACAACGAGAGCAAAGTAGGAGGCATCACAATTCAGGCTTTCAAGTTATATTACAAAGCTACTGATAAAAAGAGCATGGTATTGCCCTAAAAACTAGAAAGGAGGATGCAGAAACAACCTCTGGCATATTCAGCCATCTTATCTTTTTTTTTTTGACCGGGGATCGTTAGCTCAGGACCTTGTGCTTGTGAGGCAGGCACAGTGCCATTGAGCTAAATCCCCTGCCCAGCCATCTTATCTTTGACAAAGGGGCCAAAAACATACTCCAGAGAAAAGACAGCCTCTTAAACATATAATGGTAGGAAAACATGCAGAAGATTAAACCTAGATTCACATCTCTCACCTTGTACTAAAATAAAATCAAAATAGATGAAAGACCTAGATATTAAAACAGAAACACTAGGGCTGGGTATACTGGCTTATGCCTGTAATCCCAGAACTTGGGAGGTTGAGGCAGGAGGATCACTGTGAGTTTGAGGCCAGCCTGGGCTCCATAACGTGTTTAAGGCCAGCCTGAGTACATAGTGTGACCCTGTCTTAAAAAAGAAAAAAAAAATCCCCAAAAACCCAGAAACATTGAATCGAAAACCCTTGAAGACACAGGCATAGGCAAGAACTTTCTTAACAGAGCTCCAAGGGCACAAGAAGTACTATAACTCCAAGAATTAACAAATGGATTATATCAGATTGAATAGATACTTCTTAAAAGTACAAATGGTCAGAAAGTACATGAAAAACTGTTCAGCAACTGTGGCCATTAGAGAAATGCAAATCAAAGCAACACTGATTTCATCTTACTACAGAAAGAATGGCAGTTTTCAAGGACTCAAAAACAAATGCTGGTAAGGTTGTGGTTTAAAAGGAACTCTTTTTCATTTTTGGTGGGGATGTGAACTACTACAACCATTATGAAAATCAGTATGGAGATTCCTCAAAAAACTAAAAATAGAAATTCCATTCAACCCACCTATACCTCCTCTGGGTTATCTTCCCAAAAGAATTAAAGATATCATATTACAAGTTAACGCTAAGTGAAATAAAGCAGATGCAGAAAGTTAAATAACACATGGTTTCTCTTATATGAGAAAATCAAAGTACAAATAATTTAAAGGGCAAACTACCACCCAGCCATATCCACATAACCATTTCTGTGGTCTTTGTTAGTGTGAGTCAACCAGAGAGATGGATTCATTCTTGTTTTTTTCATTTATTTTTTATTATAGTTCTGGATCTATTCTTTTTTATATTACTAAAAATAGAAGGTTTTTCATGCTGCATGCCTGACAATCAGACCCTGAATCACGGTGAATTTGCCATGACTGTACCATTGTATGGGAACCTACCTGGCTCATTAGTTTTCCTTCTAGATGCAATCCTTTTTACTTTACTGAGAAGCTTTTAGAAGAAGTTGAGGAGCTTTAGAAAACTCACAAAGTCACTACTCTCTAGCTTTGGAGTGCATTATAAAATGCTTTGTGTATAGGACTTACTTTTCTATTTATACTTCTGGCTCAAAATAACATTAAAATAAATTTGTATTCTTTGAGAAAACATTAGACGGTGAGGGTAAAAGCATGGACTCAGTGGGGGCTAGCACTATTACAGGAGAGTGGATTACAACTGAAAACTGTTGACAAAATTGCCTATTATGAAAGACTGGATGTAAAAGGCCTAGTAGTAGGGGGCTGGTAGAAAGGAGACCCTCAAGAAATGGTTGCTTGGAAGTTGGCACATGCCTGTGTTCCCAGCACTTGGGAGGCTGAGGCAGGATTGCCGTGAGGTGAAGGCCAGCCTAGGCTACATAGTTGAGACTCTGATTTAAAAGAAAAGAAAAAGAAAAGGCTGGGGCATGGTGATGCATGCCTATAATGCTAGCACTCTGGGAGGCTGAGGCAGTAGGATTATAACTTCAAGCCTAGCCTGGGCAATTTACTTAGCAAGAACTTCTCTCAACATAAAAAGAAGGCTAAGGATATAGCTCAGTGTGAAGGCCCTGTGATTAATCTTCAGTATGAAAGAAAACAAAGAAAGGAAAAGAAAAAAGAAAAGAAAAAGTAGATGGTAATACTATAAAGAATCCAGCAGTTTGAGTCCACTACAAGGTTGTTTTTTTTTTTTTGGCAGTGCTGGAGATTAAACCCAGGAGCTCGAAGATGCTAGACAAGCCTTCTACTACTGACCTACACCCACAGCCCAAGTATGAGATTTTGGATCACTACAAGAATAGTTCCTCCACAGTTTGTTATTTGGAGGTGGGCACATCTAATGTGGACCAGTGGGAACCTCAATAAAATTCAAGGCATAGACTAGGAGAAAGTGTAATACTTTTCTAAGCCATTAAGAATAAAAAGAATGACAATGTTTCCCTACTCCTCCAGATGTGGCAAAGATAAAAGCCTGATTTTTTAGGCACTTCTGGCAGCCCTTTAGAATGTCAGGCAAGCTGCAGGCAATCTCACTATTAGATTCACTCTGACCCCTTTCTGACTGCACACAGAAAATACCATGCTAGGCACAGGTGTTCAGAACACTGTACTCAATGTTTATCTTGTGATCTGGCTCAGGGAAAAGGATGAAATTCCACAGCCTTGTGGTAACAGTTTTGGGCAGTCTAGTCCTCACTAGACTTCTCAAGAGGAAGACAATGAAATAAAATGCCTAGAGAAGGTGTGAAAGCTCCCCTGAGTAGTACAGGTTTCCATGCCCGATGTGCTATTTTGTAAGTTAGCTAAGTTAGCTGAAAAGGAAAAGTGGTATCAAACGAAAGCTGGATAATCTCAAAAAAAAAAAAGGTACTTACTTGTTTATTTCCTTTTCTGTGTCCTTTAGGTCCTCTACCAGTCTGTTCTTTTCCATGCCTTTAGCAAGTGGGAGAAAAAGCGATCATGAGAGACAGTATCTATTCCTTCATTTTTACTTGGTTAACTATTCATCTCCTCAATGAAGTTTGACCTGTGTTAGTTAAATGCCCTTCATCACTGTTACTACTCTAGCTTCTGTCATTTCTGTTATACTGAATTGTTGTGTTTCATGATCTCCTCTAGTAAAAAACTTTTTCATCAGGTAGGGCATTTATTTTATTTGCTAAATTAAACTGAAAACTGGCTTTAAATATGGAATGTTGGTTAATGCCTCTTACCTTAATTAAAGAATTAAGTAGTTGGGCATTTTTTCCAAGGACACTTTGATTGACACTAGTTTGTACCAACCCAATGAAAAAACATACCCCTTTCCTGGCCCACCGACAGAAACCACTTGCATGCCAAAGGATCCTCGGCCTCTGGAGGACCCACTGCCAGCCCACTGGCCCACCACCATCCCGGCAATTTCCAGTTTTCCTCCTTGAGGTGGGATTGGATGGAGACCTGGTAAGACAGGATGAATAGTAGTAATGAATTATAAGTGCAACGTAGGATAAGAGGTAGAACAAAAGATCCTACAAACTACCTACTCTTTTTTTTTCTCCATTAACTTTACTGGTACATTTTCAGTATAAAATACAGTTACATTCATCATTGGGATCTTGTACCATTACATGAGTCTCTTGGTTCTTATTTTTTTTCCCTTTCCCTTGCCCTCCCCTTCACCCCTTCCACCCCTCCCTATTTGCAAAGACCTTGTTTCCATTTTTTTTCCTCTTCTCATTTTTCCTTTCCCTTTTTTCCCCTCCCCTACCCCTCCCAATTACCCTGCTCTTTTAGATCTTTTCTTCCTGTTACATAATATCAGTTATACATTTTTTAAATTACAATATCAAGATCTAGGAGACATTACCACAGATTTTACAGAATTTAAAAGGATATAGAAAGCATATTACAAAAATCTTTTTTGAAATAAATTTGACAACTTCTAAGAAGTACCTTGGAAGACAAATTAATGAAACTAACTCTGGAGGAAATATAAAATTTGAATAGCACCTATTAAAGAAAGTATATTCCTAGCTTGAAAACCTACCTATATGACAACACCAGGCTCATAAACATTTTAACTGATAAATTATATCAAACAATTAAAGCACAAAAAAGAAGGAACACTTCTCCCCTCATTTTAGGAACTCAACATTGTGCTAATCCTAAAACTGGATAAAGATAATAGAAGAAAAAAGTATGAACATAGATAGAAATTTTAAACTACGTACTCTTATCTCCACTTCTTTCTGATAAGATGACTCTAATAGTGACAAGAGATCATATATATAGGGTATGAGTGATTCATTTTTCAACTACAGAGCCTGGCACATATTAGGAATTCAATACTTGAGTCTTTTTTTTTTTTTTGGTACCAGAGATCGAACTTGGGTCCTTGTGCTTGTGAGGCAGGCGGCAGAACCACTGAGCTAAATCCCTGGCCCAGGAATTCAATATTTGTTGAAAGTGAATATCTTAATACAGAGTTATTAGAAAATTACAGGCCAAACCCACTTTCGAAACAAATATACACCACAACACACTATAGGATTAAGCAACCAAACAGAAAAAAATGAAACTAAACAGTAATTTATAACTAAAAAGTGAGATTAGCAACATTTGAAAAACAGAAGTAATTCAAGACAAGATGACACAATACATCCTTAGAACAAAAGAAATTCCAACTTGCATGTGTGAGCTAACAAGCATAGTTAGGTTTTGTAATCTGGCACAAAAGGAAGCCTTCAAAGAATATGGAGTTCTGACAAGCCTTTTAGTTTATGGAAAGAAATTAAAGGTTAATAACCTTTAATTCATTTAGCAAGCTACTAGTAAAAAGACATTCGTTTATACAAAAGTGAAAGTCCAAGGAGCTAGGAATTACTCCTAAGAGAGACAATAAAAACTCGCATTCAGGGATTCTAAGGTTGCCTTTCAGGAGGCAAGAAGCTCCCATGAACCACCAGTAACTGGAGACCAAGCATCACTGGCTGAGGCAATGGTTAGGACCTGTGGAGAACATGGCCTTAATTAAGGTATCTTCTGAGACTTATATAATAAAGTCAACACAAAAGATCAGAGAAGAGACCTGTAAAGTCACATTAAGAGCTGGCTCCCTGGTTTGTAAGCTTGATCATTACATGACTGAACAGTGAGTTACCAGAGCCAAACCTTCACACTATTCGTCTAAACCTAGCCTTGAGCGAAACATCCATCCTGAATTTTGTGACTCCAAAATGACTAACTTCAACTTTCACCTTTATTATTTTTGAGAGATACAACAGACAACACACACATTCAACCACAGCAATGACCCTGTCACTCAATCACAGAATCTTGCTATTTTATGTTAAAATGTTCCCCATTAAAATATCCTGTTTCACATGGGGACAGGTTGTTTGAAGTATCAGGATCAGTATCTGAGCTACCTAAGCATGCTTGTCTATTCATAATTAAGTAGATCAGATATCACCATCATTTATACATACATATGTGTATATGTACACATTTGTGTATGTATTTGTGTGTTTGTTTTCTCCACTAAACTACAATGCTTTGAGGGTATGGATAGTGACAATTATCTCCATGCTTCTGGAGTGGAAAGAAGAAAAATGTGTCAGGTCTACCCCCAGAGTGGAAATGGCTACATCAAGCTGTCTTCATTTCTCAACACTAGCCACTTTGTGCAAACTCCTAGGTATATCTGCTGATAAGGAATGGATGAAATAGTAACAACCATGGAGATGCAGTTCATATGAGTTGTAGTTCTCAAAATAATAAAGTGACTCAGTCAGTCACTGCATGAGTTTTGGTTGGTTCATTGGGAACTAACCACCTCTAATGGAGAGTGGCTTAGAAATTCAATGGACTTTTTTTTCTAGGCCACATCCCTCTACCTCAGTAAGCTTCTCTTCAAACTACCAGAAAACACCACAAAATGTAAATAAGATAAGTTTCATATGAAAGCTGTTGATTCTGTAACTGGCAACAAATACTGGACAAGCTATTATAAAATAAATTGGATAGGAAATATCTCAGTTTTAGGTACTGACCTGCAAATCCCCGGCTCCTTCCTTGAGGGTGAGGTGGCATTGAGCCCAAAGCTCGGGAATAAAGTGAAACAGGGTAGAGAGAGGGCACCATGGGAGGTACAAAAGTAGGTGATGGAAGTAGAGCCGAAGGTGGTAGATGATTCATGTTGACTCCTTCAAGGATACTCTGCCTCATCTTTTCCACTTTGGTTGCCAGGTCAGCCTTCAAGTGAGAAAGAGATAACAACAACAGAGGTTGTTTTTTGAATTTCTCCCATGTTTCAGGCACAGTATTGAGCATCTAATGTAAAACCTCACAACTGTATTCCTCCTAGGGGAATTGAGGCCTGGAGTTAAATGACTCCAGGCTACAGGCACAGGAAGCCTGCCTTGACAGGAAAGCTCCAACTCTTCCCATGAAACCGCACTACTGCCATATTATTTCTGACTGAGGGCCTGTGAAGGATATTAAGTAGGTCAATGAAAAAAATATACCAGTAAGGATTCACTGATAGTCTATTACATGGCCAGCAATGAACTAGGTTTGCTTACAGTGCTGGAGATCACACCCCAGGGCCTTGTGCCTTTAAGCTACATAATTTTTTTTTATGGTACTTACTTTTCTTTTTGTGGCCTTACACGAGCACTCTACCACTGAGCTACAGGCCCAGCCAATGTTAGGTCATTTTTAAAAGAAGAGGTAACAGAATTAGATAAAAGAGAGCAAAAACTTGATATAAACAAAGCCTTTTAGTCTTCTCCCTCATACCCAGAATTGGGAGACTGAGCTCCATCAAGGATAAGCACATAATGTCTGGTCCAGAGATTGACAAACCTGCTCTGGAAAGGGTAGGACAGTAAATACCTTAGGCTTTGTGGGTCACACTGTCTCTGCTACAACTACTTCACTCTGCCACTGTAGCATGAAAACAATCACAGATAATATACAAATGAATAAATGTGACTGTGTTCCAAAAAAAATTTTATTTACAAAAACAGGAGGTAGGGTATAGTACATAAACCAGGAAGCAGACTGAATAATTTGCTGATCCCTACTCTAGCCCCTTAGCTCATTTTCCCACAAATGGAAAAAAAGATTACATTTCTCCTTGTTGTTTTATCTCAACTTTTCCAAGGTTTCCTTCTAAAAACTCCTCTGCTTCTATCCTTCTTTTTCATTTTTTGAGATAGGGTCTTGCAATGCAGTCCAGGGTGGCCTTGAACTCATGGTGATCCCCCTGCCTCAGCCTCCAGAATGCTGGGATTACAGGTGTGTGCCACTGTGCCCAGCTCCTCTGCTTCTATTCTGTCATCTGCTTTACTACTCTCTTTTATCTCTTTTGTTTGTTTATTTTGTTTTTGTGAGACAGAAAATCACTATGTAATTCAGGCTGGTCTTGAACACATTATGTAGCTCAGGCTGGCCTTGAACTCATAGTGATCTTCTTGCCTTACCTTCCCAAGTACTGAGATTACAGGCCAGCAACCCCCACCCCCCGCCCCCGCCCCATGCCTGGCTAGCCTCTTCTATTTTTAAATATATATTTTTTCAGTATTGGGGGCTACATCTAGTGACCAGCACATGCTAGTCAAGCATTTTACCACTGAGCTACATATCCAGGTGTTTTAAAAATTTTATTTGAGTCAGTGTCTCAGTAAATTGCCCAGGCTGACTTTGAACTCCTGTCTCAGCCTCCTAAGTAGTTGGGATTACAAGCATGCACTATTGCATCCAGGTAAACATAGTTTCTTTGCAAGAAATATTTTTGCATCACATGCAAAAATGACTTATGGTTTTATAAATAAGGAAATGAAATCCTGAATTGGAGAAAAGGCACATAATATATCTGAGTATCCCATGAGAAAGAAATACTTGTAGCTCATAAAAAACTTTCCAAAATATGATTTTATATAATATATCAGATATGGTCTTGTGGGACCACGTTGATTAAGTTAAATTAAGGTCATATTCTTATTCTCTTCCCTCCTTCCCCAGTTTTTCAGCTCTTTTCCCTCTTTACCAACTCATTCACCCCTACAGCACACCAGATATGGCCCTCAGTAGTTGGACAAAGTGCTAGTACCTGGCCATCACAGAGCTCAACCAGGGATACTCGCTCTCGGCCTGCTTTAATAAGCTTGCTCTGGAATAACTTGCCATCGAAGTAAATCCAGGGGCAGCAGTGTTCCCAAGGAACTGGCTGGCCACAGGCATCATTAGCAAACAGAGCTGTGTCGACCCCACTCATAAAGAGGGCAGCAAGCTGGATCCCTCGGGCATCCAGTTTCTCAATCTGAAACCACCACAAAGGAAAAATTACTATTGAAGAATACAGATCAAATATCTTTGGCTCTAACAATCTGAAAGCTAAAATGCTCAAAATCTGAAACTTTTTGAGTGCTGACATAATGCACCAGGTGGAAAATTCCAAACCTGGCCTCATGTGACAGGTTGTAGCCAAAATGCAGGTACCCCCAAAATACTGTATAAAATTACCTCAGGCTATGTGCATGTGCATATGAAACATAGCGAATTTCATGTTAAGACTTGGGTCTCATCCTCAAGCTATCTCATGAAGTATATAGAAATATTTAAAAGTTACAAAAAACAAACAGTTCTGGGGCCAAGCATTTCACATATTCAACTTGTGCTATTGGTAACATTTAATGTCATGGGAACAAATATTCTTATTCCTATCATGCTGATTCTCCTAGTTAAATTTGAATATGTTACCTTTCAATATAGACACCTGGGCATACAAGCAACTTTTTTAAAAGTGTGAAAAATATGTCTTATTCTTTAAAAGGATTTAGGGTTTGGTTTTAAATCAGTCTGCATACCTTTCTTCTCTCTCACCGTGTCAAACTGGTTTCAGCTACCAGCAGTTCATTTAATCCAAAATAAAAAATTGTTTTAATTTCTTGGAAAAAAAAGTCTAGTTCTGAGAACAATTTACATTATTAGTCTGTAATTTAAGACAAAATCAGGACTAATGTTTTATGTTGTTTCATAAGTAACTTTTATCCATGTCTTTCCCTGAGATGACTTGAAAGATTTTTTTGTTTTATTTTTGGTACCAGGGATCGAACTCAAGACTCTGCAGCTGCAAGGCAGGCGGCTGGAACCACTGAGCTAAATCCCTGGACTAAAGATATTCTTTAGAATGTTAAAAAGACAACTTGAGATACCATTTTTTTGCCCATCAAATTAGAAAAAATTCAAAAAGTAAAAACCAGAAAGACACTCAGTACTAATGAGGATGCAGTAATCAATGGGACCATATAAAGCCGATGAAGGATGTATTTTATAATTAGGCAATATATATCAAGAACCTTGAAAATGTTCACATTTTTTGAATTAGAAACTCTACCTATTGCTTCTAGGCCTTTTGGCTAGGATCAAGTGTAGAAACTTCACCTTCCACTATTATATGTAATATGTACATATAAAACTGGAAACAATCTAATGGCCAACATTATAATAATTAAATGATACATCTGTATAAAATATTTATTAAAAACTTTAACATGTAGAAAATATGTGCTGTGCATACTCAAGTCCCTTATATAAATGGTGAAGTACTTGCATATAACATGCGTATCTTCTAATATAGTTTATTTTCTCTGATATACTTCAAATCATATCTATATTACTTACAATATCTAATGTACAATGTGAATGCTATGTAAATAGTTGTTATACGTACTGCGTAGGGAATAATATCAGGAAATAAAGTCTATGCATGTCTAGTACAGAGGCAAATATTAAAAAACACTTTTGATCTGGGCTGGTTAAATCTGTGGATGTGGAAACTCCAGACATAATTACATAAACAATACATCAACTATGTAGAATATACATGACAAAAGACTGGAAGATCTGATCCTCAGCTCCAAACACATACACACACACACACACACGACTGGAAAAGAAATCAAATTTTTCACAGTGGTTACCTCACGTTGGCAAGTTATATGGATTCAAAAGGAAAAGGGCCAGTTTTTTGCAAGTCCTCTCCTAGGTGTGATCTCGCATCAAGGGCTGCTTCAGGATCCAACAATACTATATTTACTGCAAAATGGAGCCACTCACTGTCTTACACTGTTATATCTTTCCCTTAGTTGATTTCATTTTGATTAAAATTTGCAAGTCTTTTTCTTCTGTTTTTTTGGGGTGGGGTTGGGGCTTTGGGAGGTTGGAGCTGGAATTCAAGACTTCTCATATTGTAGGGAAACCCTCTAACACTGAGCTACATCTCCAGACCCGAATCTCTATTTTTCTTTTTTATTTTTGAGATGGGGTCTGACTATGTTACCCAGTCTGGTTTGAACTTCTGGGCTCAGGCAATCCCACTTCAGCCTCCATAGTAGCTGGAACTACCACTGTGCACCACTGCACCTGACTCAATTTAGCAAGTGTTCTTGGACTTGATCTTGTAGTTTATTTATCCTAAGGCCTCAAAGGAACATACCTACCGAAATCAGGGAGTATATTCTGCATTAATACTAAATATGAAGTACTATATGTTTATTTTTTATATATATCCTTTTATTGGTACATTTTAGGTGTACAATATAATGACATTCAACATTGGAGATATGCACCTTTACATACTCTCTTGGTTCTTATTTTTCACCCTTCCCCTGCTCTCCCTTAAACCCCTCCATCCCTCCCTATTTACAAAGACTTTCTTTCCATTTTTTCATTTTCTCATATTAATTCCATTCCTTTCTTTCCTTTCCCCT
>NW_004624909.1:1729425-1745070 GCF_000247695.1 Heterocephalus glaber
TTAACAATTATATGCCTATGTGTAGACTTTTTTTGATCAAGGCTATTTGGAGTCCTATATGCCTCACTTATCTGTATGTCAAATTCTTTTCCCCTGCTTGGGAAGTTTTCTGCCATCGCTTCTGTGAACAGTTTTTTTTATGTCATCTGCACTCTCTCTTGTTTCTTCATGGACTCCAATCAGTCTTATGTTATTTTTCTTTGCATCGTCTAGCAGCTGCTGGATTGATTTCTCCTGGTCCCTTATAATTTTAAAGAATTTTTTCTTTTCCTGGTCACTAATTGCAATCTTATCTGAAATTCTGTGTTCACATTGGCTCATTCTGCTGCATAGACTTTCAATGGAGTTTTAATCTCCTGGAAATCTGTTTGCATCTGTTTTATGGTTTCAATTTGTTTCCTATGTTGGCATTCCATCATGTTCCTCAGCTCCTCTATTTTTTTTATCTGTATCCTCTAGATTTATTAATCATGTCTTACACTATGGGCACAATCTTTGCTGTTATGTGAGAAATTACTTCTGATTTCATTTTTTCCAGATCCTGTTTCGTTGCTAGTTCAGGGAGTGCAGGTGGTTGAGTATCAGTGTTCCATCTCGTTTCCCTTTGGGGTTGCTGTAGGTTATCTGGAAGTCTGGTTCTGTGGTTTGTTTACCTGTTTTCTCATTGTGATGCAGGGGGGGTGGGGTGGTAAGGTGGGTGTGTGTTCTTTGTGCTGTGCGGCTCACCTCCTCTGGACTCGGAGCCCTGGCAAGCCTACCCGGAAGCTTCCTCTATGCTGGGACCTGTAGCACACCTACCCAGAAGCCTCCTCCTGCCTGGGAGCTGTGGGGTGCCGATCTGGTGGTCTTCCGGCTCGGAGCTGTAGCATGCCTACCTGAAAGCTTTCTCTATGCTGGGAGCCGCAGCACGTCTACCTGGAAGCCTCCTCCTGCCTGGGAGCACTATGTGTTTAAAATATGTGAGAGGGGTATTAAGGTCCCCACCATGACTGTATTGGTATCTATCTGTCCTTTTATGTCAAGAAGTTTTCCTTTTATGAAATTGGGTATGTTAACATTTGGTACATATGTATTTTACAATTGTTATCTCTTCTTGGCAAATTGTTCCCTTTAATAACAATATGTAGTAACGATCTCTATTTCTTCTGATCATATAGTTCAGCCAGATAAAAATATCAACAAAGGGCCGGGGATTTAGCTCAGTCGTTTTGCCGCCTGCCTAGCAAGCGCAAGGACCCGAGTTCGATCCCTGGTACCAAAAAAAAAAATTAATAAAGAAACATCAGCATTGGACCACAACATAGAACAAATGGACTTATCAGGTATCTACAGAGTTATTCATCGAACAACTGCAGATTATACATTCTTCTCAGTAGCTCATGGAACTTTCTCCAAAATAAAACATATTTTAGGCCATGAAGCATGTCTCAACAAATATAAAAAATTGAAATAATCTTTGGATCCTACCAGATCATAACAATAAAATTAGAAATCAACAGTAAAAGAAACCACAGAAACTACACACACACATGGAGATTGAATAATACATTCTTGAATGATCAATGAGTTACAGAAGAAATCAGGGTGGAAATTTTAAAATTCCTAGAATCAAATGATAGTGGTAATACAACATATCGGAATCTGTGGAACACAATGAAATCAGTTAGTTCTAAGAGGGATGTTTACAGCTATGAGTACCCTTTTTAGTGATACAGAGTGATCTCAAATAAAGAACCTAATAATGCATCACAAGGTCCTAGAAAAACAAGAGCAATCCAAACCCCAAACTAAAAGGAAGTAGAAGGAAAGAAATTACAAAGATCAGAATGGAAATCAATGAAATTGAGACTAAAGCCATACAAAGGATCAATGAATCAGAGTTTGTTCTTTGAAGGGACAAATAAGATTGATCAACCTTTAGCCAAACTCACCAAAAGAAGGAAAGATCTACATCGATGGAATTAGAAATGGAAAGGGCAAAATTAATTACAACAGACATCACTAAAATCCACAGGAGTATAAGAAACTATTTTGAAAAAATATACTCCAATAAATTAGACAATCTAAAAGAAATAGCTAAGTTCCTAGACACATATGACTTATGAAAATTGAACCAAGAAGATATAAAAACCCAGAATAGATCAATAATAGGCAATGAAATTCATGCAACAACCCTTCATGATAAAAAAACTGGATAAAAATAGGTATAGAAGGACCTTACTTCAAACTAATAAAAGCTATTTGTGACAAACCTATGGCCAACATCATACTAAATGGAAAAACTGAAAGCTTTTTTTCTAAAACCAGGAACAAGACAAAAATATGCAATTTCACCACTCCTCTTCAATATACAGAGTCCACCAAAAAAATGTATACATACTTCAGGAAAAGAAAAATAGTATGTTTTTTCAATAGATGGTGTTACTGTCATACAGGGGGGCCCTAGAAGATGTCATATATTTCAGAAAACCCACTACACTGGCAGCCCTTAGAGAAGAAATTGAAAATGCATGTGCAGCAATCTCAATGACCAAGGTTACCCCAGCAGCAGTTTGCTGTACTAATAAATATTTGGAAGCTAACGGCCACCACTTTGAGCACCTCTTGTAATTGTAGAGGCCAAAGGTAACTTGAATTAATCTCACAATGTCTTAGCAAATTTAGTATTAAAAAGTTTATAAAAATATTTATACAAGTTTTTCTTGAAACGTGTATACATTTTTGTGGTGGCCTTTGTAGTACTTGACACTAGTCAGATCAGGCAAGAGAAAAAAATAAAAGGCAAGGACAAAGTCAAACTTTATTTGCAGATGACATGATCCTTTACATAGAAGACCTCCCCAAATTCCACCAGCAGACTCTCAGAGCTAATAAACAAATTCAGCAAATTGGCAAGACACAGAATCAATACATAAAAATCAATAGTGCTCCTATACACCAATAATGAACCCACAGTGAAAGAAATTAAGAAAATAATCTCATTCATGATAGCTTAAAAAAATTAAATACCTAGGAATCAACCTAAGGAGGTGAAAGATCTCTATGATGAAAACTACAGTAGTCTGAAGAGATTGAAGAGGGCATTTGAAAATAGAAGCTCTTCTTCTTAGACAAGCAGAATCAATATCCTCAAAATTGCCATATTACCAAAAGAGATGTAATGCAATTCTTATCAAAATACAACAACATTCTTCACAGAACTAGAAAAAATTTTTTAAAAATTAAATTAAATTTAAAAAAATAATCTTAAAATTCACATGGATCCAGGAGAGACCCAGAATAGCCAAAGCAATCCTGAGCAAAAAGAACAAAGCAGAAGGGATAACAATCCCACATCTCAAGTTATAGTACAAAGCTACAGTAACAAAAGAAGCATGGTACTGGCACAAAAATAAACATGTAGGGCCGTATATTTAGCTCAGTGGTCCCACTGCCTGCCTTGCAAGTGCAAGGTCCCAAGTTTGATCCCTGGTACCAAAACAAACAAACAAACAAACACATGTAGCACAATGGAATAGGATAGAAGACACAGAAAAAAAATACCATGTACTTTTAGACATCTGATCTTTGACAAAGGTGCCAAAAGCATATGCTGGAGAAATGACAGCCTCTTTAACAAATGGTGCTGGGAAAACTGGTTATCCACATGCAGAGGAATGAATCTAGACCCACATCTTTCAACCTCTGTTATAATCCAATCAAAATGAATCAAAGCCCTAGATGTAAAAATAAAAATGCTGATACAGCTGCATAATAACATAAGGGAAACACTTGACTCCATAGGGATAGGCAAGGACTCTCTGAACAGAACCCTAATAGCCCAAGAAATAATACAAGGAATCAACAAATCAGATCATATTAAAAAGTGTTTTCAAAGCAAAGGAAACAGAGTGAAAAGACAACATACAGAATGGGAAGGAAGTTTAGTCAGCTACTCTTTTGATAGAGGACTAATATCTAGCAAATATAAAGAACTCAAAAATTAGACCCTCTCCCAAGTAAATGGCCCAATCAAAAAATGGCCAAATGTAGCTGGACGTGGTGGTGAATACTTGTAATCCCAGCACTCAGGAGGCTGAGGCAAGAGGATGCCGTGAGTTTGAGGCCAGCGTGGACTCCATAGTGAGTTCAAGGTCAGCCTTAACTACCTGTCTCCAAAAAAAAAAAAAAAAGCAAATCAAATGAACAGACACTTTTGCAAAACAGAAGTTCAAATGGACAAGTACTGTACATGAAAAAATGTTCAACATGGTTAGGCATCAGGGAATGCAACTTAAAGCAATTCTGAGACTCCATCTTATTCCAGTCAAAAGGGCTATCATCAAGAAAACAAAAATCAAAAAATGCTGGCAAGATGTGGGGAAAGAGAAAACCTTCTACATTGTACGTGGGAATGTGAACTAGTACACAACCACTATGGAAATCAGCAGGACGATTCCTCAAAAAACTGAAAATAGAAACTCCATTTGAACCAGCTTTTCCTCTTTTGATTACATTTCCAAAAGAATTAAAAGTCATCATACTATAGTGATACATGCATATCTATGTTTATAACAGTGCAGTTTACAATAGCTAAACTATGGAAGCATCTTAGATGCCCAAGAACAGACAAATGGATAAAGAAAATGTATATATATGAATTTTACTCAGCTACAAAAAAGAATGAATTCATATCATTTGTAGAAAAATGGATGGATGTTGGGACCATAATATTAAGTGAAATAAGCCAGATGCTGATGGTTAAATATCACATGATCTGTCTTATATGATAACCTAAAATATGAATAAAGAGCAAAGTAAAGGAGAGATGATAAGAAACCGGGAGGCAGACTTTTTGGAGATGAGGAAGAGGATTAGGGGAAGAGGGAAGAGAGATGGGGGGAGATAAAGATAAAAATGATCAAGATATATATGTGAATAAATTCCCCCAAACACATGTAAATATAATGTATCACAAACATACACCAATAAAAAGTAGGAAAATATGCAGGAGATTATGCTGTTTTACACGGATTGTTTCTTAATATTTTCACAAGTAAGGAAACTGAAGGTAGAAAGATTAAGCAACCTGCCCAAGCTCATGTAATAAAGGTAATGAAGGGCCGGGGATTTAGCTCAGTGGTTTTGGTGCCTGCCTCGCAAGCGCAAGGTCCTGAGTTGGATTCCCGGTACCAAAAATAAATAAATAAATAAAAAATAAAGGTAATGAAGCCAGGATCCAAATTCAGGTATGCCTGCCTTTAGAACCTACCCTCTATACTACTACATTCTATTGCCTTTAATTACACAGTAGATTAATTTTTTCCTTATGCTTTTCTGTATTTCCCCCTAATGCCCAATGCATATTACTCAATGGAAGGATGTACATTTACTCAGAGACAAGCAGGAACATCAGAATAAGTCCCCTGTAACGTGTGTGTGTGTTTCTCTCTCTCTGTTGTACTGAGGATGGAACTCAGGGTCTCGTGCATGCTAAGCAAGTGTTCCACCACTGAGCTACATCCCCAGTTCCCTTGTAGTATATAAGATCCTTATCATGGTCATTGGGCCATGATTTATTTGCCTCATACAATACTGTTTTCTGTCCATTCTCATCCATTAATATAGGGACAGTGTAGCAGGTAACTCTTGGTTTTATTAGTAGACATAAAGTTCAGACTTGAGTAAGTTAAACACTTACCTGCAGAACTTATTCTTCTCCCCAGTTCCAGGGAAAAAATTCCTAAAGTATAGTAAGCTCATAAAAGTAAGAACTTTAAATGAGTGTGGACCAAATCACCTTGAGTTCTTGAAGTTGATCTGGTTCATAAAGCTGGGTAGATACTGCCTGTGCAAGGAAGGTGTCTAGCTCATGGCGATGCAGGATTCGGCCACCAGGCCACTGAACCATATACCTAGAAAGTAAAAGTATTATTAGGCCACAAAACCTCATGTATTCAGATTACAAACACTTATTAAGAATCTATCATGGGATAGACTTAAGGCCAGGTTTTGGCAATTTCAACAGAATGAAGTAAAAGAATCTCTGCCTTTGATAGTTACACTCTGAGTGGTAGGGGAGACATGTATGTGCAACACCAATGATAGGACAATGTATTAAGTACTATGACAGAAGAATGCACAGGGTGCTAGGAGCATACAGAAGAGTCCCACAACTGTAAGAATGAGGAAAGGCATCCTGAAAAAAGCAAGTAAGAGCTGTGTTTCAAGGGATTTGAAAAATTTAGTGAGACATGTGGTAGGGAAAGGATGTTTTAGGTGAGGGAAGAGTATGTGTAGATGCAAGGAGGGGTGATTTGGCATGATGCACCTATTTCAGTATTGCTGTAACCAAAAATGTTTGGAGTGATGAGAAACAAGATCAAAAAGTAGGTCAAATCATAGAGGGTCTTTAAACAGGACTATGGATCTTTATCCTGAAACTGTAGGAAGACATCTAAGCACTGTCAGCAGGAAAGGGACACTGACCGGTTCAGAGGAGCAAAAAACAAGAAGCATGGATAATAGTTGGGAGGTGACTGACCAAAGAGAGGGAATGAACAAAGGCATTCGATAAGGGGGTGGAACAGGCCAGGAGACAAAGATAAGAGCTATTAAGGAGATAAATCCACAGGACTTGGTCATATAATTGCTGTTGTTTGCGTTGTTGGAGAAGAAACCCTGGGCCTCATGCATGCCAAGCAAGTGCTTTACCACTGAGCTACATCCTTGCCTTTGCATATGTTTGCATGGAAAAGGAATCAAGGGAAGAATCTAAGACTTAAAAATCTGGCTTAGAGAGATAGCTGGATGATATGGGACAATTTTCTAAGATAAAAAAAATCCACTAATTAAATGAATAAGTACTCATTCATGGATATCTGAATTGAATATCCATGAACTGAATATGCTTCACTGTTCTAGACACTGAGAGTATATAAACAGAGCAGAAGAGAAAGACAAAGACAGGAAAAACACCACTGTCAGTAAAGGCCTGCACTTAGCTCCTTGAAGGCCCACAAGACAATGATCATACATAGTGGTGTAATATCTGAGTTGTGTAATATATGACTCAGCATGTAAGGGAGGGGTGGTCTTTTCTTTCTTGGCACAGAACTGTTTGCATCACCTCCTCCAAATCTCAAAAGATTCCCTTTGAGTCCTTACGATCTTAGTTAATAGCTCTGTTATCGCACATTTAGTTGTTCATTCCAAGTTAGTGTTGACTTTTTATATCTTTTATTGTTATAGTGTTTATTGGTACATTTTAGATATATATATAAAATGATAACATTCATTATGGGGAATTTGTACCTGTACAAACTATATCTTGGTTTTTCCTCATTCCCTTCTCCTCCCTTCGATCTTTCTTCAGCTCCTTATTTACCAAAGCTTTGTTTCTGTTTTTTCCCTCTATTCTCTTATTTTTTCTTGTCCCTTCCTTCCTGTCCCCCTTCCTCTTCCCTTGTTTGCCTTCTCATTTCAACATTTTCTTCCCATTTCATAATATCTTTTATACATTCTGGTCCTTATTTACACTTTTGGTTCTCATACCAGAGAAATAATGCAGTATTTAAATGTGTGTCCGATTTGTTTCACTTAAGAGTATAGTCTCAAGGTCCATCCATTTAGCTATAAATGTCTCAAGCTTATCCTTCTTTATGGCAGAGTAGTACTCCATGGTTTAAAAACCCACATCTTCATTATCCATTCATCAGTTGATGGGCATTTGGGCTGTTTGCAAGATTTAGCTACTGCAAATTTTGCCACTATAAAGATGAGTATGCATATATCGCTGTGGTATGCTGCTTTTAATACTTTTGGGAAGATACCAAGAAGGGGAATAGCTGGGTCAAATGGAACCTGTCGTTTTAGTTTTTTAAGGAATCTCTACACCGATTTCCACAGTGGTTGCACCAGTCTACACTCCCAACAACAGTGCAGAAGGGTTCCTTTTTCTCCACAGCCAGCATGTTATTGATTTCCTAATAACAGCCATTGTTTCTGAAGTGAGATGGAATCTCAGTGTTGTTTTAATTTGCATCTCTTGAATGACCAGTGATGTTGAACTTTTTTTTTTTTTGGTACTGGGGACTGAACTCGGGACCTTGTGCTTGCGAGGCAGGCGGCAGAACCACTGAGCTAAATCCCTGCATCTCTTGAATGACCAGTGATGTTGAACTTTTTTTTTTTTTTGGTACTGGGGACTGAACTCGGGACCTTGTGCTTGCGAGGCAGGCGGCAGAACCACTGAGCTAAATCCCTGGTCGGAACATTTTTTCATGTTTGCTATTTCTACTTCTTTGTCTGAGAAATGTCTGTTCGTTTCAGATGCCATTTTTGTACTGAGTCTTTAAATTTGGGAGGTCTGACTTTTTAAGTTCTTTATATATTTTTAGATAGTAGATCTTTGTCTGAGGAACAGCTACTAAAAAGTTTTCACACACTGTGAGTTGTCTCTTCACTCTGTTGGTGCTACTGGAATTTTGATTAGGATTGCATTAAATCTGCAGAACAATTTTGGAAGTATGGCCATTTTCACTATATTGGTTCTTCCTACCTAAGAACAAGAGATATCTTTCCATTTTCTGATATCCTCTTCAATCTCCTTTTTCTGAGTTTTGCACTTTTCAACGTAAAGGTCTTTTACCTCCTTTGTTAGAATGATTCCTAAGTACTTCTATTTTTTTGATGCTATCGTGAAAGGTGTTATTTCCCTAACTTCTCTCTCAGTGAGTTTGTTATTTGTGTACAGGAATGCTATTGATTTTTGAATGGTGACTTTGCATTGAGCTATGCTACTTAATTTGGTTATTAAATCTAGAAGTCTTTTGGTGGAATTTTTGGGTCTTCTATGTAGAGTAATGTCATCCACAAATAATGATAATTCAACTTCTTCCTTTCCTATCTTCATTCCTTTTATTTCTTTCTCTTGTTTAACTGCTCTGGCTAACACTGGAAGGTGGAATGTAAGAGTCATGGAATAGAATCTTTGGAAAAAGAAGTATCTAAACAAAGCATTTAGGCTGCTCACTTTCAGTGAAATTTTATTGTATTCTTTGGTGTAGAATTTTTTTTATCATAACTAATTGTGAGTTGTATATGTATGTCATTTATCTGCATGTCAAATTCTTTTTCCATCCTTGGGAAATTTTCTCCCATTACTTCCGTGCACACATTTTTAAAATGTCATTTGCACTATCTCCTGCTTTTTCATTGACTCTGATCAATCTTATGTTATTTTTCTTTGCATCATCTAGCAGCTGTTGGATTGATTTTTCTTTTTTTTTTTGGTATCGAGGAATGAACCCAGGACCGTCGAGGCAGGTGTGATGCCACTGTGCTAAATCCCTGGCAGAAATTATTTCTGATTTCATTTTTTCTATAGCCTTATTCATCTACTTTGTTAGTTCTGCTGTTGTAACTACTTCAGAGAGACCAGCTGGGTGGCTTTCAAATTGTTCCACCTCACTGACTCCTGGGTTTGCCTTTGGTGAGCTGGAAGTCTGGGGTTGCAGCTTGCTTCTATGTCTTCTCATTTTCTATTTTTTTTAGTTTAATTTCTGTGTTGATGCTTGTAAATTGCTTATGGTAGGTAGCTTTATTGCTAGTATTGAGAGTCCTTAGGAAATGACTACTTCTCAGAGATGTCTTCCAGGTATAGCTGGGTTTTGGATCTGTTGGAAGATCTTACCTCTTCGATTTATTGGGGATGAAAAGTTGCTGCCTATTTGGCCTAGTCCCTGGTTCTCTGGCACTGGCTTATATTGTTTATGACCCTTAGGCAAACTCAGTCTTCCTATACCAGGACGAACAACTGATAAGAACAATTATGTTATCTTGGCTAAAGCAGTACAATCAGCAATAACAATGGCATCAAATACAGCCTAGAAAATGACAAACTGGTAACTTAATTTGCCACTTTCAACTGTAGGAAGATTTGTGGTGATATAACAAAATCTAAAACAAACCAGAAAATTGTACACAGTAAACATGCCCTCAGTATCCCCTCAGGGGAGAAAAATTTTAAAGGAGTTAGGGGTAAAAATAGAGAACTAGAAGAAGAAGAAGAGATTAGAAGCAAGGCTGGAGGACAAAGGAAGATCACATGACTTTGGGAAACTGGTGAAGGAAACAGGAGGAAAAGAGAGAAGGAAGAAATAAAAACAAGAGCAGAACAGAACAACAATTAAAAAAATTAGAAGCAATGTTCAAATATAAAAATGTTCACATATAAAAACAATAAACATAAAAGAAAACAAAAAGAAAAAAAGAAAAAAAATTTTCACTTCAGTGTATGTCTCCCCTATTACTGGAAGAGAGAGTGGGTGGACAGATTCCTGTTTACTAATTCTAGTTGTAGATTTACAGCAGGGTAATAGATAATCCCAGCAAGCCTGCACCTTTATTTTCACTGAATTCAGGCTGGTTTTTTGGCTGTGAGGCTAGTACCTGTTCTGTTCAGCCTACAATACCCTGTGTGCCTCCTGCTGGCTTAAACTCAGCTCCCTGCTTGCTTAAACTTGGCTTCTTGATCTCCTGCCGACTTGAACTCGAACTTGGCTCTGCCTCACCTTGACACCGGGAGTTGCTAGATGCAGCGAGACTGCAGCTGCTCTGAGTTCCGAGCTCAGCTGGCCCCTCTCCAAGATGGCAACCGGCAAATCATTCTCTCTTTAGGGGACTTCTGAACCTGAATAACTCAGTGCAGTCCAGTGCAGCCACTGGAGTCTGCCGCATCCAGTGCTCCATTCCACTGGTGTGTTTCTCCACAGAAGTCTCTGAGGTCACCAACATGCACTGTGTGCCTGCAGGTTTGAGCTGCCCCTCCTATGTAGTGAGTCAGGGCTCAGGGATAAAGCGCTGCTTGCCACCTCCTACTTCTGCACTGAGGTCTCTCAACTGTTCCCATGGGCTTCAATTCTTGCTTCAGATCCCTGCTGAGAGGATATTTCTCTGCTCTTTGCCACTCTGCCATCTTCCCAGAATTTGGTCTTTTCTGAGTGGTACATATGGCTCCTAGGGATTATGACCTAGCTACTACTACCATGAGGCACTACGGTAGCCAGACAGTGTGGCTTGGAATCTAGAAATCTCTGAGCTGTTTTCTCACCTAGAATGATCAAAACAGCCCAGATAGTCCCATCGCCATTACTCTTTCTTCAAGCCCAGATTGTTATTTCTCTAAATTTCAGGATGATTCTGAAATGGTAGGACATGCCAACAAACCCTGCTGATTGTTTAGGAACAAAATTCTAAATTACTGGGCTCCCTAGGAGGGGTCTCCCTGGGCCCCACAAAATTTCTTTGCCCAAAATACTTTCTACCCTCTTCCCTACTCACATTTTTTCCACTTCGAAAATTTATTCATATTTTATGACTTGATTTATATTTTTTTGGGCAGTACTTGAGATTGAACCCAGGGCCACTCAACCACTGAACTACATCCCCAGCTCCTTTTATTTTTAAATTTTGAGACAGGGTCTTGATAAGTGGCCCTGGTGAGACTCAAAATTTGCAACCCTCCTGCCTTATCCTTCCTCAGAGGTGGGATTACGCACATGGCACTTGCCTGGCTTGTTTTATATTCTTTGAAGCTATATTATTTAGCATATAACCCATAGCTTATAATTTTTATCAGTATATAAAGTATTTTTTTAAAATGTCTTTTGTCTTAAAAACAATTTTGTTTGATATATTTTATCTATCTTTTGTAGTTCCTTGATTTAACTTTGTTTTTGTTTTTGTTTTTGGTACTGGGGGATTGAACTTGTGACTTTGTTCATTTTTAAAAACATTTCCATCTTAATGGTTGGCAAAATGTAAAGCAAAAAACAGAAGAAAATGAATACAAATACAATCATGGTGGGAGACTAATATGCTACCATCAAGCTATGACATATAAAACATACCTAAAATCCACTTAAATCCAGAGAAGATTTGAAAAATCAAGAGGGGTTAAATGTTTGACTGATTTTGCACAAATACATACTGTTTTCAAGTCCCCAGATAAATTCCCATGAAGTATAGGACCTTGATTGTTTGCCCCTGTCAGTTTTTGCTTATTATCTCACATTTATTGGGAACTCTGTAGTATAGTACATGGCATAGAGTAGCTATTGGTAAATATCAGAGGAATGACTGAATACATCCATCAGGTCATACCAAAAACAAACAAAAAATCTCAACAAAAACAATTCCTCTAACGCAGAATTCTACCAGTCACATCTTGAAAGCAATGTAAGAAAAAATGACTTAAAGAAGTGAATTGTGGGAGACAGGCAAGCCTATAAAAAGCCTAACACAAACCAAAAGGTATGATTTTACAAATCGCTCTGGGTGAAATTCTCTAAGGAGAGTCTTACTGACTAAATGTACTGTGGAGATTTAGAGAAGGCTCCACAAGAGGAGAAAATGCTTAATTTGCTAGGGATTGGAGCTTTCTGTTTAATTTTGTTTAGGGTTTAATGTCAATATAAAATTTAAAATGTCTCTCTAACCTTAGTCTAATGCATGGCAGAGTGGGTACAGAGTAAATATGTGTTGAACAAGTGAGTCAATATAAGGATTTTCAAAAGGAAATGGTAAGCTCCATTTTTGAGCCAGCACTGCCATTCAGCTAGTATTGAATGAATTATGTGACACAGAGTATATAGGGTCCAATAGGTCAGACAAGTGCAACGCTCAGAAATTGGACAACAGGAAATGATTATTCAACCAATATTTAGTGATACTCAACATGTGCTATTTTGCAAAATACAGGCTTTCATTGGGTATTTTCTCTGATAAAACCATAGTGTTACTCATTTCCCTAAGAAATTCCTCAATCTCAGAGACAAGAAGGTACCATTACTAGTTGGGCCAGGTGGTGCATGCCTGTAATTCCAGCACTCAGAGGCTGAGGCAGGAGGGTCACCTCAAGTTCAAGGCCAGCCTGGGCTACATAGTGAGTTCAAGGGCAGCTTGAACTTTGTACAAAGCAAGACCCTGACTCAAAACAACAAACAAACAAAAGACACCATTACTATCAGTAGCAGTTACTTTATTGTATATACTATACATATTACATATTCTTCTATAATATATGTAGCAAATTCCAGTATAACATTTAGTAAATGCCTCTGATATTTTAGATACCTTACTAGGAACTTTATGTACATAGACTGTAGTAGCAAATATAAACATGGAGGCTGACATCCTAGGCTAGAATTGAGGTTCCACTACTCTTTTTCCATGTGACTCTGGGCAACTTACCTTAATTGCTAGGGAATTTAGTTTCCTTATCTCTATAATAGGAATAATACCACCTCTAAATTAAAAGGTTGTACTAAGGGAGAAAAATCATGTAAAAGCACTCAGCATAGTGTCCAGCACAGGCATTCTTGGCTACTATTTGTAACAGAACCAGTTATGGTGTAACTCTTCCTTTAACTATTTGGTGAAGCCCTCTTTTATCAGATACAGTACTAAAGATCTGTTTCTATCCTACTTATTCTGTGTTTTGTTTAGTACCATACTAACTTAAATTTTACATATGTTTTCATTTTTGGTAGTATCTCCTTTCACTCCACTTCTTTTAATTAATTTTAAATGACATTTACAATTTTATTCTGATTATAAAAGTTTATGTTCATTCTCATTCAGCAAATATAAAAAACTAGGAGCCAAAAAAGTATAAGTAAAAGCAAAAATAAGATACTGTAATTCATACTTTTACCATTTGGATATGAACACAGTTAAGATTGTTGATTTTGGCATTTTTCCTCCTAGCAACTCAAATGTCAATTTTTTTCTTTCAAACTACATAAAGAATATTGTACATGCTTTCTTCATTCAACACTACATATTTTTCACTTTTTTGTCTTTTGATATAGGGTCTAAGTAGTCCAGCTGGCTTGGAACTCACTATGTAGCCCAGGCTGGCCTCGAACCTATGGTGATCCTCCTGCTTCTGCCTCTCAAGTGCCAGGGTTACAGGACTGTACCACCATACCCAACTTCATTCAAGTTTTCAAAAATATGATATTTTTATTGTTGAAAAATATGATTTGAATGACTGCATATTCATTACGTGAGCATATGAATTTTTTTCAACATTTACTGTTTATACTTAAATTTTTTTGTGTGAGACAAGATCTCACTATGTAGTTCAGGATGGCTTTAAACTCATGCCCAAGCTGGCCTAGAACTCGTAGAAATCCTCCACCTCAGCCTCCCAAATACTCAAGATTACAGGTGTGCACCACCATCCTCAGCTTACTTTTTCTATTATAAATAATACTATAAAGATATTCATTTATTAAATCTTTTCTATATCTCCGATTATTCATTCTCTTAGGACAGATTCCTAGAAGTGAACTTATTAGGTCAAACATGTCTACTTTAAAGGTCCTTAGGCCAGGGATTTAGCTCAGTGGTGGCCGGAGATTTAGCTCAGTGGTTTTGCTGCCTCCAAAGCACAAGGACCCGAGTTCGGTCCCTGGCACCAAAGACAAAACAAACAAACAAAAAAGGTCCTTAATACATACAGCAAAATTGTATAGACCAGTTTGTCCCAGTTTATGCCCCATCCCCCAGCAGTGTGTCAACATAGACTGTTATCATTAATCTTTGAAGATTTAATGGGCAAAAACTGTCTTTTGCCATTTAAATTTGTTTCTTTGATTGCTAATGGTGATATTGTATATTTTTTCCAAATTCTTACTTACATCTATGATTTGACTATGTCTATGATAGAAATACCAGTTAATTTGCCTGTTCTGTTAATACCTCCTCAGATAATCTACATTTACGGGGGTAGGGTCTTGCTGCTGTATTAGTACAGTTCAGACTGGCTTGAACTCACTATGTACCTCAGGCTGGTCTGGAACTCATCAATTCTCCTGCCTCAGCTTCCCAAGTGCTAGGATTACAGGTGTGCATCCAGTTTAAAGCCCTTTCTTTTATAATAGTAACAGCTACTGGGACAAGGGGTAGACAGCTGATTCAAGTCAAACCAGTCCAAAGCTTGCCAAACAATCTGGAGAATTTGAGCTAAGAGATGCAGTGACCAGTGAAGCAGATATGCAGAAAATGAGCCACATAGGCCCAAGAAAAAGGGGGAGTCTCTGTTCCTGCCTCTCCAGAACAGAATTCCTTGTGTGTACCACTTGTTCTTGATTGACTGAGACTATCTGTTATATGCTCCCAATAAGATAGAGTGGCTTTGTTTTTTTTTTCCAGTTTAAGGATTGAACCCAGAGCCTTTGCACTAAGCTACATCCCCAGCCCTTTTATATTTTGAGACAGGGTCTTGTTAAGTGTCACTAAGTTGCCCAGGCTGGGCTCAAACTATCCTCCTGCCTCAGCCTCCCAGAGTGCTGGGACTGCAAATAAGTTTTCTTTTCTTTTTTTTTTTGGTACCGGGGATCGAACTTGGGACCTTGCACTTGTGAGGCAAGCGCTGGAACCACTGAGCTAAATCCCCAGCCCTAAATAAGTTTGAAGAGAGTGTCATTTTCCTATTTGGGGTTCTGGTTTCTAAAAAGCCTTTATATAGAAGGAATATTAAAATACCGTCAAAACTGTTGCAAATATTTCCCTACTTTGTTATTTGTCTTCAATGTGATGTTTTTCCAAAAATGCAGTTACTATTTTTATTATTCCTTTAATTAAATAAATTATAAT
>NW_004624909.1:1756445-1842169 GCF_000247695.1 Heterocephalus glaber
AGTAGCAGTTCTCTGCTCATCAAACTTGGAAAGTTTCTGAAGCTCTCTATAGACTGTCCCAAGTGGTGCATATTCCAGAATTAGATAAACTCTTGTGGCATCATGGAAATAACCATACAGCCTGAGAATATTGGGATGCCGAAGGTGGGACTGTATTTCTACTCTTCTGAGCTGATGCCCCACTCCTGCTTTCTCCAGCTGAGCTTTAAACAACATTTTCAGCGCCAGGATAAACTTGCTTTGTTTTTCTCTTGCCAAATAAACATTGCCAAACTTTCCTTTACCCAGTGGGCGACCAATGTCAAAATCTTCCAGAGTCCACTGTCTCTTTTTTGACTCGTCATTTTTCGGTTTTGATTCCACTTCCTTCTCAGGATTATCTCCAGGTGCCAGCAGCCAGGGCTGCTCGCACTTCTGGGTGTTACTGGCAGGGAGATGGGGCGAGACCCACTGGTGGCCTGCAGTTGCTTCTGTAGCGGTTTCTGACTACAGATGAGCTTTTGTGCCTTCCAAGGAGCCCGCTAGGAGGAATTTGAAGGACACAGGACCCCGCTGAGCCTGGCCACTGCTTCCCGATGGTGGATTCTGAGAAGGAAGCTGCTGAGTCACCACGACACGTTTCAGGCTGTCACCCAGTGGAATGGTGGCCTTTACAGGCCCTGAAATGCAGTTTTCTTTAGATCTGTCCATGATGCCAACCCGCAGGCTCTCCTGCCTTCAAGCCAAGGCCACCGAGTCTTTGCAGAAGCTCAGCCGTTGCGATTCCAACTTTTACTCATTTTAAAACTGCTGTTTTCTTGAGTTGAAAGTTATTTATATATTCTGGCTACAAATCCTTTACCAGATATATGATTTGTAAATATTCCTCCAGTCTATGTCATGTGTTTTTCAGGGTTTGGGGGGGGTGTTGAGAGAGGGTCTCACTACACAGCTAAGGCTGGCCTTCAACTTGCTATACTGTACAGCCTAGGCTGACCTTGAACTCATAATCTTCCTGCCTCAGTCTCCTTAGTGCTGATTATAGATAGATGTGTGCCATCACACTTGGCTCCTTTTTAGTTTCATACTGGTGGCTTTTAAAATGCAAACAAGCTTTGCATTTTTATCAAATCCAACATATATATTTAGTGAGTCGTGCTTTGTTGTATCTAAGAAATCTTTGCCCAACCCAAAATCATGAAAATTTTCTCTTATAATAGAGAAGAATTTCTATTAGAGTTTTAACATTTTTAACCTTTTTGTCTATGATTCACTTTGAATAATGTTTGTGTACTAAGGTAAGGGTCTAAATTTATCACTCAACATCATTGTCATTCATCCTTATTCTAAATTCAGCAGGCACTATTTTCAGAGGCACATATGTGTATAGCTTCCTGACAATTTCACACTTGTTTCACTATAAAATGTTCTTATAGTAATACTTCTTGCCTTAAAGTCTATTTTGTCTGTTATTAGTACAACCATTACAATTTTCATGGAGTTGTTTGTATGATATATTTACACTATTCTTTTGCTTTCAAACTGTGTTTTTTAATCCAAAGTATATCTCTTTTAGGCAGCATTTCAACCTTTTAAATCCAATTTGAATATTGTATACAATCCATCAATCCATTTTTATGTGATGTACTTGTCAATATGGTTGGATTTAGGTCTCTTTTGTGCTAAACATATTCTCTGGTGTAGAATTTTAATTATCTTGTTGGCTTTTTCTGTTTTAGTTATTTTCATAGTGGTTGCTCTGTGAAGCACTTTATGCATCTTATCACACACTATTTCAAACTCATACTAAATTAATTTTAGTAGTATATAGAAACTTGGGTCCAATACAGTTCTTTTCTTTCCTCTCTACACTGTGCTACTATCATGTATATCTTTACTCTAAAAGTAACACACAATTTTATAATTATTAATTCAACTGTCTTGTAAATCAACTAATAAATGAGGAAATATACATTTTACTACTTTTAATATATATCTATGTAACTACCTTTAAAGGTGGTCATTACTTATTTATTTGGTATCATTTCCTGCCAGTCTTAAGGGTATCACTTAATATTTCTTGTAAGGAAAGTTAGGAGCAATAATTTTTTTGTTTTTGAGACAGGTTCTTGCTGTGTAATTCAGGCAGGCTTTGAGCTCACTATGTAGCCCAGGTTGGCCTTGAACTCATGGTGATCTTCCTGCCTCAGCCTCCCCCATGCTAGGATTACAGGTGTGTGCCATCACGCTTTGGGGGAAGAGATAAATTTTCTTAGTCTTTAGTTACCTGGGGATCTATTTATTTCATCTTATTTTTTATTTCATAGCTTTATTGAAATAAAATTAACATACCACATAATTCATCTATTCACAGTACATAACTCAATGATTTTAGTATACACATGGTGTAACAATCACTACTAATCCTAGAACATTTACATTACTTCAAAAAGAAACACTCCATCCATTTGCAATCTACTGTTTCCTTCTGCTGTGCCCCCTGCAATTGCCAATCTCTTTATCCATCCTGAGCATTTCATATAAATGGAATCACATATGGTTTTTTTGTGACCGGTGTTTTTCACTCAGCCTTGTTAAAGGTTCATCTCCATACTACTGCAGGAATCAGTACTTAACCTCTTTTTATAATTGAATAAGATTATGTTAACATTTTGTTTACCTCTTTTATCAGTTGATGAACATTTGGATTGTTTCCGCTTTTGGGCTATTATGAATTCTATCTGAAAATTTCCGAATGTTTTTGTGTGTACGAATGTCTGTATTTTATATTTCCATCAGCAATGTATAAAGGTTCCAAGTTTTCCACATTCTTGCCAACATGTGTCTGTCCATTTGGCTTTAGCCACTACAAGTGTTAACTAGTTTCTCACTGTCATTTTGATTTGTGTTTCACTAATGACTAACAACGCTGCTCATCTTTTCATGTGCTTGTTGGATATTTGCATATCTTCTCTGGAGAAATATTTATCCAGATGTTTTGAACATGATAACAATTATGTACTATATATCTAAAAAAGCTAGAGGAAACGATTTGGAATATTTCCACCATGAAGACACAACAGAGGCTGGAGAAGATAAATAATGTTTAACCTGATTTAAACATTATACATTGTACACATATTAAAACATCACATGGTACCACATTAATATATATAATTGTTATGTTTGTACATCAATTAAAAAATAAAAAAATTAGAATTTTCTTCCATTGTTTGAGTTGTAAGAATTCTTTGTTCTGAATACTAGACCCTTATTAGATACAACATATGGTATGTATATATTTTCTGCCATTATGTAAACTATGTTTTCACTTTGTGGCATTGGTCCTAGTACACATGCTTTAAATTGTGATCTACTTTAATCCATTTATTTTTCCTTTGTCACTTAGGTTTCTGGTGTACTATTGAAGAAACCAAACCTACAGAATCATTTACTTGTAAGATCAAGTCCTTTGCTTCTTTCTTTTCAATATCTATGACTTTTACTGTTTTTTCAATTACTGAACCAAAAACATCTAAAACCACAGCTTTTGGAAGAACACGTTCTTGCCCATCTTGTACTCCTCAAACTTGACCTTGCCCTCCTGTTGGGCCTTGTGTTTAAGAGCGGGGTCGCTGATGACATTCTTGTTGATGGTAGTTTTTCCCAAAGGGATATTCAGAATTCTTAGAGGGAATGAGGTGACTGACTGTAATTATAAACTTTCTCAGGACTTGATTTTTCACTTGATGGCACTTTTCAGTGACAGTAGTTAATTCTAATCACCAAAGCATGGAATTGGGAAAGTCTGTGGTGCCATCAATGTTCTTCATGATGATGGTTTTGTGTCCAGAGTAGCATTCGGTCAGGACCAGCACCACCTTTCTAAGTTTCATGAACTTGCCTATTTTGAAAGCAACTACTGGGACCTACAGCAGAAAGTCTCCTGTTTCTTGATGTATTATGCCAGATAGAGATTCTACTAAAATGTTGAATTTGAAGGGCGCCTCGCCACTTTCTCATCATTGGGACAAAATACCTGACATCTCCAACTTAAAGGAAGAAAGGTTTATTTTGGCTCACATTTTATAAGTTTTAGTCCTTGCATGGTTGGCAGCATGGTGGAGGAAAGCTGCTTAGGTCATAGCTGCCAGGAACCAGAATGAGAGGAGCTGGGGAAGGCGATAAACCCTTCCAGACCATGCCCCAGTGATCTGCCTCTTCTGACCAGACCTCAGCTCCTGACAGCAAGTCATCTATAAGCCTCACTAATCCAATCACCTATCAGAAGCCTCACCTATCAGTGAACGAGGTTCTTGTGGAAGCATCTAGATATAAACCATAACAGATGGTGACCAAACATTCTTAATAATGTTCCTATTAAGAGGAGAGTTTTATGGAGGTTGTTAGCTGTGGGTTTTTATAAATGGTATTTATTCAAGTGAAAGATGTTCCCTTGCATTCCTTGTTATCTGGGGTTTTTTTGTATCATATTCATCATGAATGGGTGTGGAATTTTGTCAAATGTTTTACTATATCTATTGAAATGACCTTATGATTTGTCCTTTACTTTATTAATATGGTTTTCTACATTTATTGATTTTTTTTTTTTTTTTTGGTACCGGGGATTGAACTCGGGTCCTTGCGCTTGCACAGCAGGCGGCGAAACCACTGAGCTAAATCCCCAGCCCCTATTTATTGATTTTTTTAATGTTAAACTTATCTTACATTTCTTGGATGAAACTCCTTTGGTCATGCTATATTCTTTCTTACATGTTGCCTGACTTAGCTTATGTTTTATTGAGGAGTTTTCCATCTACATTCATTAAGGACTTACTGGCCTATAATTCTCTTGTGATATCTTTGTCTTGTTTTGATTTCAAGGAAATACTTGCCTCACCAAATGAGTTGGAAAGTATTTCTTTCACCTTTATTTCTTGAAAAAAATTGTGAAAGACTGATCTGAATTTTCCTTTAAATGTTTAGTAGAGCCGCCTGTAATCCCAGCACTCAGGAGGCTAAGCCAGGAGGACTGCTGCAAGTTCGAGGCCAGCCTGCATTACACAACAAAACCCTGTCTCAAAAAAAAAAAAGAAAAGAAAAGTTTGGTAGAGTTAATCAACAAAGCCATCTGGGCCCGGCCTCTACTTGGTGGTAAATTTTAATTATTACTTTGAATCCTTGTTATATGTCCACTCACATTCTCTATTTCTTCTTGAGTTAGCTTCAGTAATTATGACTTTCTAGTTTATGAATTTCATCTGTTACTTAATTTGTTGCCATATAGTTTTTTATAGCATTTTCTTAATACTGATTATTTTCCTAAAGTCAGTAGCAATGCTCCCTCTTTCATTCCTGATTTTAGTAATTTGAGTTCTTTTACTTTATTCCCTCGGTCTTATCAGTATCTACTTCCATTATACTAACTTAATTCCAGAAACTTTACTCCTATGTAGCTCCATCCTTTCCCATTTTTATGGTATTGTTATATATATTGCATCTACACAAACCCAACTATACATTGTTGGGTTTTTTTTTCAGTACCGGGGATCAAACTCGGGACCTTGAGCTCGCATGGCAGGCACTGGAACCACTGAGCTAAATCCCCGGTCCTACACTGTTAATAATTACTACCTTATATAACCTTATATCTTTTAAGGAAGTTAAGAGAAGGATAGCAAGTATATATTTATAGCTTTTGTAGTAGTATTCTAATTATTTCTGATTCTATTCATTTCTTCTTGTAGATTTATCATCTGGTATCATTTTTCTACTCTAAAATACCTTTTTCCCATCCACCTTTTTGCTGATACTCTCAAATATATTACATTCTTAAATGGTATGGACTCAATAATACAACTATATACATACTGCTTTACATAACTTCTTTGAAAATAAGGAAAATAAGAGCTGAGCATGAGAGCACACATCTGAAATCCCAGCACTCAGGAGGCTGAGGCAGGAGGACTGCTGTGACTTGAAGGCCAGCCTGGAATACACGGTGACTTTAAGGCCAGCCTGAAGTACATAGTGAGATTCTAAAAGTAATTAAATAAGAAAAGAATGCAATTATACTTCTAAATTCCCTACATAATTCTCTTTACTGACATTCTTTGTGCATTTGCTTTTCATCATTTTGATTCTGATATGCCTAGTGTGGATTTCTTTGTGTTTATCCTACTTAAAGAGTTCATTAAGCTTTTTGACTAAATCTTTTCATCAAATTTGGGAAATTTTTGGCCTTTTGGGGGGTTTTTTGGGGTACTGGAGATCAAACTCAGGACCTTGCACTTGAAAGGCAGGTACATGCCACTGAGCTAAGTCCCTGGCACAGTTTTTGGCCATTTAAAAAAAATTTTTAGTGGCACTGGGAGTTGAACTCAGGGCCTTCTCATTGAGCTACATCCCCAGCCCTTTTTATTTTGAGACAGGGTCTCACTAAGTCACTAAATTGCCCATACTGGTCTCTTATCTTGCAATTCTCTTACCTTAGCCTCCCAGAGTGCTGGGATTACAGGCAAGTGCCACCACACCCAGCTTCAAACATTTAAAAAAAATATTCATTTTTCTGCTCCCTTTTCTCTCTCCTTCTGGTACTACCACTATATGTATGTCTGTATGCTTAATGTTGTTACTGATTCCTCTGAAGCTTTTTTTTTCTGGGGATTATATCAAGGCCTTCATACTGAGCTACCTCTCTAACCCTTTTTAAATTTTTTTGTTTTTGAGACAAGGTCTTGGGTTTAAATTTGTGATCCTTCTGCCTTACCTTTCCAGAGTACTGGGATTACAGTACAGGTTGTACCAGTACTCTGGGCTCTATTCATTTTTGTTCATCTTTTATCTCCCTGTTCTTCAGATCATATCGTCTCTATTTATCTATCTTGAAGTTTACTGCTTCTTTCTTCTGCCAGTTCAACTCTAGTGATAATCTTTCTACTCAATTTCAGTTACTATACTTTTCATCTCCAGAATACCCACTTGGTTCATTTTAACAGTATCTCTAGTGACATTCTCTATTTGATGATGTAGTCATCATTCCTCCATTTAATATTTTATGCATGACTTCATTTAGTTCTGATTATATTTACACTATTTTGAAGTCTTTGTCTTCTAAGTCTACAACCCTTCAAAAGTGTGATTTATTTACTATGTATATGTCACACATTCATGTTTCTTATCATGTCCAAGAAGATTTTGGTGCAAACTGGATATTTTAGGTGATACACTATACAACTCTCCAGGTTGGAGATGGTCAGTGTTGTTGCTTGATCTTGTTTAGTTATTATTCAGTGACTTGGCTATGCTTATTCAGTGAAGCACATTTCCCATGCAGAGTACAGCCTCTATGCTCCTGCTAGAAGTTTTCTCTTTGGTTTTTGTCCTTTAGCCTAGCTATCTACATGTCACCCTTGAGTCAATATAAGGTTATGCTTAAGTCCTCTCAGCTAGTTATATTTTTTCCCTTTACCATTAAATATGTCAAGGGTAAGGCTTCTATTATTGTTCAGAGAGTTTATGCTCTTGCTCCACATTCAGCAAAGACCTAGGTAGGTTGGAGGTTCCTTCTCAGATTCCTCTCTTAAGGCATCACCTTGGACATTCGGTCTTTCCTTGTGAAAGAATACATTTGATTTTCATGTTAAGTCTTGCTTCCTAGAAGTTGCCTGTGAGTCAGAGTAGGTTGTTTTTAGGCAGTGTTTGGTCACAGGTGGTTTTGGTTCCTTGTGCTAGAAAGGAACCTGCTCTGTGTGGGTTGGTCTGAGTGTAGCTGAAGTTTGGCCTATGTCCTGTCCTGATCTAATGTACACACATACCTTTCCCAAATCTACATTGACTGTGATTCCAGGCAGCTCTTCCTGGCTGTTTCTTTCTCTGGTTCTTGCTGTAACACTTCTGGATGCTCTGCCATTTTGCTTATTTCATGCAGCAGCTAGCCTCCTCTTAATCAATCACCATCAAGATTTCTGCTTTTTCACATGTTTTCTTAGGCATGGAGCTGCCTGAGCTCTGTTTCAAATAAAATCACTTGTTTTGTCCTTATGGCTTGCTTTCTCTCTGCCCTCCACGAAGAACTCCCAATTGTTTTACTAGAGGCTAGGGAAGCTTTTTCCCAGAGCGACCTGTTTTGTAACTGGTCACTTAGGATGAAGGGGAACAGTGGAATTGGCTGCCCCTCATCTCTTTGGCTTACCCATCCCAGTGTGGAAACTCCTCCCTACATATGAGCTGAGGTGGGGACATTTGGATTCTCAAAAATTCTCAGCCAGCTGCTTTTGTATTAGAGACCTAAGATTGGGGGTTGGGTGGGGTAATTCTCTTATCAAACATACCTGGACACAGGGCTGAGGTTGATGAGCAACAGCAGCCTTCCTCTCCCAAGGTGAAATAATAGCTCCAGCTGGAGGTGGTGGCACATGCCTGTAATCCCAGCACTTGGGAAGTTGAGGCAGGAGGACTGCTGAGTTCGAGGCCAGCCTGGGCTACATAGTGAGTTCAAGGCCAGCCTGAATTACATAGCAAGACTCTGTCTCAAAATAAACAAACAAACACACACACACAAAACCAAAACAAAAACTCAAGAATGGGAGCTGAGAGGAGAGGGAATCCCTGTGTTGTCTCTTCATACCTGAAACAGACCTACTATAATAGAGATGAGAGTAAGAGAACAGACCTTGACCTAAATGCTACAGACTCTTGCTGTTTTTATCCAGATTTACTGATTTTCTTTCTTTCGATTTTTTTTTTAAGACAGAGTCTTGCTATGTAGTGGAGGCTGGCCTTGAACTCTCTATATAGCCCTGGCTGGCCTCGAACTTGCAATCCTCCTGCCTCAGCTTCCCCAGTGCTGGGATTACAGGCATGCCACCACATCCAGCCTTTTTCTTTCTTTTGAAATCTGCATGTCTATTTTATTTCCATAAGAAATATGTATCGACTAAATATAATGTGTATATACTAAATACAATGAGATAGTCCCTGGATGCTCCGTTTTACTCCAATACTGCTATGTACTCCAATACTGTCTATATAAAATTTTGGTCCACTTTCTTCTCCTTTACCTCTACCACTCAAATTTTAAAATTTTAATTTTACTCAAGTAAAAGAATTACATACCTAACAGGAGAATATTTCTCATCATTAATAGAATGTAAATGAATTAGGTATGCTCTTTATTATTTCTCAGGAGTAATAACTCACCTTTCCTACATGTTATTTTCCTTTACTTTTATTCCCATTACATTATTTATGAATGTCTCTTCTCACACATTCTGCAACATGCCTGTAATTCACAGTATCATCACTAACTAGATTCATTATCTCATTTTCATTTCATGTTTACTCTCCCTACCACATATTTCAATAACTTCAGATATTTTAGTCAAATTTATACTTCCCAACAGCAATTATAAAAATAAGATGTTAATTTAGAAACATAATGAAAATTCCAGTCTAAACAACACTGGGCCCATTTATTATCATGCTGTTGTGAAAAGTTCTTGGACAGCTACTGCTTCAATCTCAACACAGCCTTCTTTGGGCAAAGAAGGAACCTGGTAAGCAGCTTTTGTAGGAATACTTCTGATACACTCTAGATTACAATGACAGGATCAAAGTCATGTCACCAGAAAAGTTTTTTTTTTTTTTTTTTTTCTTTCTGTTTATCTCCTTAGTGAAGCCATAACCTATAATTTTCAGAATTTCACCTATTTTTAAGAGCTTGCTTAGCTTCCTTTGCTATTCCTCTTGGCATAAGTTATGCACCCGAAGGGACCATGCCTAGCTGTCCTGAAATGTAAATGGCCCTGCAAACTAACACAGCCTAACTGTAGGGACCAATGGGGCTTTCGTGGTAGCTACCACATTTCTGGTTGAGGATAACTGAGCTAATTCTTTTGCTTTGTGGCCTCTCTGGAAGAAGAAACCCCTACACCAGCTCTGCTCCCTTCTCTTGGTAGATTTTCCTGAATGAATGGTTCTCCATTTACAGTATGTCCCTAGGACAAAAAACCTTAAATGACTACAGTTTTTATTTATCTATTTGTGGGGCTGGGAATAGAACTCAGGGTCCTGTACATGCTAGTCAAGTGTTCCACCACTAAGCAATATCCCAGCCTTGATTTCCACAATTTTCACCAGTTAAATTAAAATGCTGCTGGTGAGAAGGTTTGTTCATGTCTTTACTCTGTCTTTATGGAAGTCCCATCCCTTGCCTTTTCTTTTCTTGTATGGTAAACACAACATAAAATTTACTACTTTAGCTACTTTTAAGTATAAAGTTTAGTGGCATTAAGTATATCTCCACTGTGGTACAATTATCAACAGAATATTTTTTCTTCTTAATCTGAAACTCATTAAACAGCAAGTCTTCTTCCCCTAACCCTGGCAACCACCATTCTATTTTCTGTCTCTGTGAATTTGACTACAGTAAGTATTTCACTGATGTAGAATCATACAATATTTGTGGTTTGGTGAGTGATTTATTTCACTTAGCATAATGTCTTCAAGGTTTGACCATTTTGAGGCATGTATCAGAATTTCTATCCTTTTGTTTATCCACTCATAATTCAATGGGTTTCTTCCATCTTTTTACTATTATTACTAATCTTTCTTTGTATGGAATAAGTTGTTTTTTGCTTCTTGCTTTCAAGACTGTCTTGTAGTATTATCTATGGTATATATGACTGACCTTTGAGTTTATTATTTCAAATATTCTTTTCCAAATGTCCTTTTCTCTCCTGAACTCTTACTATGTATATGTTGGTATGCTCAAGGTTTCCTACAGGTCTTGCAGGCTCTGTCCATTTTTTTCATTATTTTTCCATTCTATTTTTCAGACTTGATAATCTCTTTTGATCTACCACTAATTTTTTCTTCTCTCAAGTCAGATCTGCTGTTGAGGCCCTCAAGTTAATTTTTCATCTTACGTATTACATTTTCCAACTCCAAAATACCTATTTGGTTTCTTTTTATGATTTATATTCTTTCTTACCATTCTCTAGTTGATAAATCATTGTCATAGTTCTCGTTCTCTCTCTCCCTGACCTCACCCCCTTCTTTTTTGGTTCTGAGGATTGAACACAGGACCTCATACATGCTAAGAATATGCTCTACCAGGGCCAGGGACTTAGCTCAGTGGTTTGGCTGCCTGACTCGCAGGTGCAGGGTCCTGAGTTCGATCTCCGGCACCAAAAAAAAAAAAAAAAAAAGAATATGCTCTACCACTGAGCTACACCCAGAGTGTCTTTAATTCTCTAAATATAGTTCCCTTCATTTCTTTAAATATATTTATGGTAGCTGGTTAAAAGTCTGTACTTATTGTGTCTAACATCTATAACCCTCTCAGAGACAGTTTGTATTAACTGATTTGTTTTCCTGTCTACTAGTCTCATATTAATGTTTCTTTGCTAGTCTTGTGGCAAATTAGGCAGTTTTGAAAATACACTGTAGCAACCCTAGACTTCTGATGTCCTTCCCCAATACCGTTGTTAGTTATTTTGAAAACATCTGTCTTCCCTGCAAGGAGTCACCCAGGATGTTCCTGATGAAATTTTTGTTAGATTTTAATTCTTCTCTTAATTTTTACACCTAGCTTCCTTGGATTGAGGTATCTTAATAGCAGGCCAATGATTAGTAAAAGTTGGACACAAACCCCTTGGACAATAAGGCTTCCATCATTTGCCAGCAGCTTACTAAAGTTCATCCTGGCTAGGGCCGGGGATTTAGCTCAGTGGTTCAGGTGCCTGCCTAGCAAGCACAAGGTTCCGAGTTTGATCCCCGGTATCAAAAAAAAACAAAAAAAGTTCATCTTGGCTTTTATTTTCACCTTGTGCAAAGCCTCATGTTCAGTCACGTATGAACTGTGTAGCTGTAACCTTCTGTGTTTGCTCCTGAACATGAACGCCATCTTCCAGATCCTCGGGAATGTGTGTGAGCTTGCCAAAGCCCCCTATGGCTATATTATTGCCCCGATCTCCCAGTTAAATTTCCCAATTTGTTTTGGAGCCACAGGCAATTGTGGTATACTTTAGGGTTTGCAGTTGAAATTGCTACTGTTCTATGACAATGCCTTTGGCTTAAGGCTTCTTTATTTTCATTTTAAAAATTTATTTCTCATCTCAAGATAAGTTAAATCATTGCTTAGTTTTTATTCTCCCTTTAGTCTTTTTAAAAATACTTATATTGGGCTGGGCTCAGTGGTTTCGCCACCTGCTGCGCAAGCATAAGGACCTGAGTTCGATCCCCGGTACCAACCCCCCCCCCCAAAACCAAAAAACTTATATTCAATCTATCTGGAATTTATGAGAGGCATGGGTTGAAGTGGATTATTTTCTCTGCAAATACAAATCCCATAGTCTAAACAACACTTAAAAATTCATTTTTCCCTTACTGATTTACACTGCTTTATTTGGTATATATTTTAAGTTCTAAAATATCTAGTTTTAATATCTGTTCTAAAATTATATGATACTGGCACATTATTTTAGTATGAGTTTATAATACATATTGGTATCTGAGCCAAGATACTTCCTATTGCTCCTTTTGAAAATTTCTAAGCTATTTTCACTCATTTGCTTTTCTTGATGAAATTTAGAATTTACTTAAGTGAATAAAAACTTGTTTGCATATTTTTATTTTTTGTTTATCAGGATGGCCAATGGTTAACCCAAATGCCCTATAATGGAAGTTAATCCATTGCTTCTTTATAGAGTTGTTTCTCAGGAGAAACTCAATTTTATTAGTAAATCAAAAGAAGACACCTTGCATAGTTTCATGTTCTATTTCTGGAAAACTGTTGAGATTTTAATAAACACTTGCTAGAAATGATAGGGCCTTGGTGAATACCTTTCTACATTCAACAGAGCTGTGCTCCACATATAGTATTTCCCCCCTTAGTGATTGCTAGTGAAATGCAAAGGTTCTGTTTTCTTCAAACAATATCAGTCCTTCCTAGGCTGAGTATGGCGGCACACACCTGCAATTCTAGCACTCTGGAAAGCTGACACAAGAGGATCTCAAGTTTGAGCCTACCCTGGGCAACTTAGCAACTTGGAGAGACCTTGTCTTAAAATAAAAAATGAAAAAGGTTGGAGGTATAGCTTAGTGTGAAGATTCAATTCTCAGTACCACAAATAATACTATAATAATGATGATAATAATAATCCTTCCTAGAACATTATTTTTCTTGGCTTCACCAACATACATTTACTCACAACTTTCCCAATGTTGCTTATCTTTGCTGAGATGCATCTTTTACCTACAGTTTTAGAAGTAATACTAAGCTATTACTGTAATAAGCTATAGTGTCATGTTGCTACATAGTGTTTATTTAATATTGCTGGGCAATTAAGTATTTAAGATATGTTTATCATCACTTAAATTTTAAATGTCAAACTAAATTTTATGCTAATCATTAAAATTACAACTTTCTATCATTTTGTTTTTTAAAAAATATAGTAATTGGGAGTTGGAGAGAGTTAAGTTTAAACTCTCTCACTACCACTTTCTAGCTATGTTATCTTTGTGAGTCATTGCTCTTGAAGTCTGTTTATTCATCTATGAATTGAGCTAAATACCTACTTTTGCACCACTATTATGAGGATTAGAAATATCACGTACAAAACCCGAAAATTAAAACAAAACAAAAAGCTGGGGATAGTAGCACACATCTGTAATCTCAGCCCTTGGGAGGCTGAGGCAGAAGGATTGCTGAGGCCAGTCTGGACTACATAGTGAATTCAAGGCCAGTCTGAACTACATCATGAGATGCTGTCACAAAAAAACCCAAACACCATAAAAGGAAACATCATACACAAAGGGCTGACTTAGCACACTGCTAAATATGAATAGGTGATACTATAGTACAGTATCTGTTCTGGATAATTTGATAAACACTAGGTTACTGATTTATGTAGGGCAACCCCCCGCTCCCCAGCAATGACTCCAGATACTATCCTTTCTTTTTTTGGGTCTTTTCAAAAAAGTAATCTTTATCGTTTTTCTTGCTTTTAGGCAGTAGGCTATCATTTATCACTGCTGCCACTGAGGCTGATTCTAAGAGTAGCTTCTACTTCCTATCTTACCTACTTTACAATTTGCTGCTTCTGATCTTTCATACACTAGAAATCAAATGACCAAATTGTCAGTGTCTAAGAATAAAAAAGGTTGAGCAGTAGGCTAGGTGATTCTCTTTAAGGGAAGTATTCAGACCCTATCAGACTATAACAATACAATCTGATAGCTGATCTTAGATGATTTAGGTTAGTGATGGCAAACCTTTTAGAGACAAGTGCCCAAACTGCAACCCAAAACCCACTTATTTATTTCAAAGTGACAAAACTACAATTAAACCTGAATACTGAGGTTTTAGTTTAGAAAAAATAACTCATACATTAACATCTTTTGTCTTAAAAGAAAAACAAGTAACATGCATGCCATAGGTTCACTACCACTGATTATTTTCATGGTCCTAGACACATTTCATATAACCAAGATAACCAAATCAATGGAAAAAGAGAGCTATTACTATACAGTTTAAAAAGAAAACTTGCAATTTAGAGTTAATAATGTGACAATGGAAGACTGTATCTTAAGAACACATTAGGAATTAGAAGAAAAAAATATTTATCCATTATTCTTATTGGAAAAACTTTGTAGGGTTACCAGTTTAATTGTCAAGGTGGTTAGAAAATTAACATGTTTTGAGCACCTATTATGTGGTAGGACCCCTGGACACATTATCTCAATGCTTAAACTGCTCTGAGAAGTAGGAATCATAATATCCATTTATAGTGATGTTTAGAAAGGCTAAAGTAACTTATTAAAGCTGAAAAGTTCCAGAAACAGAATTTAAACAAGATGTGACTGAAAAATATGTTGAATGTTTAATGAAAAAAATTTTTTTAAATTTTACAGTAAACAACTCATTGCCATTAATTCTCCTCAAAATACTCCTCACTTGAAACATACTTATCCCATCATTCTTTGCCTTTTTTTTTTTAGTCAGGGTTTTGCTGTGTAGTTCAGGCCAGCCTTGAGCTCATGGTGATCCTCCTGCCTCAGCCTCCTGCATGCTGGAATTACAGGAGTGTGCCACCATGCCTGGCATTCTTTGCACTTTCTGAGGCAGTCCTGGAAGTATTCTTTTGTGAGTGTCTTTGGTTGCACTGTCATGGCTATCTCAATCCAAAACATTTTCCTTTCACAGACATTTTGATTTTTGGGGAAGAGCCAGAAGCTGCATGGTGACAGATCCAGTGACTAAGAAGGATAAGGACACACCACTATAACGTTTTTACAAACCTGCCTTTCTGCTGGATGGTGCTTAGCAACAGCATTCACCAATTTTGATCACATCTCATGAAAGAGGAATTCCAGAACTGTCTAGAAAAGGGCCAGGGATTTAGCTTACTGGCACTGCGCTGTGCCTGCCTCACAAGCACAAGGTCCTGAGTTCAATACCCAGTACCAAAATCAAAAAACAAAACAGAACTGTTTCAGAAAGCGACAAGAATGATGAGATAAAAGAGTGTTTGAAGCAAGGAGAAGTATTTTCCGGGGGATTAATGACAATGTATCTTTTAATATAATAATTTTTAATATAAACATTCACCATATATTTTGATCATACTCCATAAGTTTTGAACCTATTTCAAAGCTCAATGTTCTTTAACTCTACGGTCACTTGTAGTACCTGACCTCCCTTTTGCACAAAAACTTACTTTCTCAACATCAGCAATAAACAATAAGAAAGCGAATAGAATACCATTCATAATCATAGCTATATATATGAAGTACTTAGGAATTATTTAAATTATTTGCTTCTCTATATGGCTACCAAGATGATAATACCTGGCGCCTATCGAAGGCCTTTAGATAGACCCTCTCTGTAGAGTAACTCTAACTAACTGCTGATCACATCTATGACCCTCTTCAGCTGGAAGTAGCCAGAACAGTCTTTGCCCTTTGCCCCCTCACAGCTGTTAGGGGTACTTCTTCAGAGGGGGAAATACTGCAGATAGTTAAGTTAATCAGATATCTTATAGGCAGTTAGACAGGGCCAGCTCACGAGGAGCCAACATGGAGGACAGTAAAAGAAGCCTACATGGAGGACAGGGAAGACACATTCACTGAAGGCCAAAATTGTAAAAGAAGAGAAACTACCACACCCATGTAGGATGAATAGCAGTGATTGATATTCTAAATAGGTATCAATCCCCCTGGGTGGGGGGCCAAGGGCTTAACCCAGCCTTTCCAGGAAATATTCTTGACTCCCACCCTTACTGAAAACCCTTGTATGCTTGCTCTGTGACTTGCTCCCCCATTTGACCCACATTTAATCAATTTTCCCTGGGTGACTGTATTTGTAATCTTATTGGTTGGTCATGGTTTTGTCCCATCTCATGCTTACCTTGTAAATTTCCATTGGGTCTTATAGTTTTGTGCCACTTTGTAACCGCCTCACCACATGGCTTTGCTGTAAAAAACATCTTTGAAAAGTGGGGTGGGCAGGCAACCCACTTTCCGGTCCCCCTTCTGTCTCTCTTAGGCAGAAGCTTTCTTTATCCCAATAAATTTTTCCTACCCTTAAAAAAATAAATAAATTGTATGCTTCTATGAAAAAAAGGAATTCTACTAATACATAAAGGAAAAGACCTGAATAAATGCAAGAGGTAAACTATGATGTTCAGATGGGAATATGAACCATCATAAAGATGTCAACATTCCCCAAATTAATCTATAAATTCAATGCAATGTCAAAAAAGCCAACAATATTTTGGTGAAACTGAATTGATTCTAAATTACAAATAAAGGTCCATGAGTTGCGAGAATATCTAGAGCAATTCTGAAACAAGAAGGATGTAGATTTGCCCTCCCTACCTGATATTAAGGCAAATTATAAACACTTAATTAAAACAATGAGACATTGATTAGGGATCAAATAGCAAATGGAACAAAATAGAATACTGGAATAGATTCATGTATATATAGGAATTTGGTACACAGGAAGATGATAATACAAATCAGTGGAGAAAGAAGGTATCATTCAACTAACAAGTAGAAGTGGGAAACTGACTTAGAGAAAATACAATGTGATCCTTTTTCTCAGCATGCACAAAATAAATATCCATACATTACTTCCTGACACGGAAGACATTATAAAATTATAAGAAAATGTAGAAAATATCTTTATGACTCAGGGATGGGGAGAATTAAATAAGACCCCAAAGTACATATCATAAAGATAAACTGATCAGTTTGACAAAACAAAAATAAACCCCATACTGAAAAAAACAAAAAAGATATTTCTAGCTGGGCCCAGTGGCCCTTGGCTATAGTCCCAGTTACTCAGGAGCTGAAGCAGGGGGATTGCTTGCCTGCACAACTTAATGAGACTCTTTCTCCAAATAAAATTAAGCTTGAATGCTAGTTTCTTTTCAAGAAATGCCAAGTCTGACATGAGTAAGCCTGTGTTCCAGCATGGCTACCCTGGCCTGGGCCATGCAGCCTCACCATGCTAGGCTCAGATGCTCCCCTGGGCCATCCAGGCAGAGAGCACCCACACAACTTCTAGGCATTTTGAGTCTATGGTCTTGACGATCAAAGGATCCTCTAGTGTGGTACAGCTTTGTGCAGGAAAAGCTGATGTAATCCCATCAGATGGGTGGACTGGCTGAGGATGGAGGATCCAGCACCTATCAAATTTTTTAGACAGCTCAGTTCTTAGAGGAAGGCTCATCTAAATAAAGGCCAGCTAGTGACATTGCAGGGATTTGGTCTTTCTCTGGCTGCCCATGTGACCAAAGGCTGATTTGGTCACAAAGATTTTTCTTTCCTGGGGCCCACATTACTACATCTCCTGGTTCCTGTGCCTTGACAGCAAGTGAAACACAAAATGAAGACTGTCTGAGATAACACCTGCTGCAGGGACTTGGGGACCTCCAAGGGGCCTTTACACATCAGTGTGCAAGACTCCCTGGTCTCCAATTGAAATAGCAAGCTGGAGCCTTTATCCTGGGACCAGCCATCTACCACAGAGCATTGGGCCAGAAAGTTCCTGGAGTTCCAGCAGGGAGTCCTATGGTAACTGTATGTGTGTCTAACCACACAGTCAGAGCTTAGAGAAGTTCAAGGTGAAGGAAGGTGAGAAGGTCATCCAGTGACACCAGAAGCCTTAGGCTGGGCAGCCTCTAACGTCTCTCATCAAGACAGGGAAGGGGGCTGCCCAGCAGGGAGTTTTTCCCCAGCTGGCAGCACCACTGCAGCAGACACTGGGCTCTGGCACACCTTAGCTTGAATCTCTCACTCTTGGGCCTCTGCCTCTTCTACAACCAGCCCCGATAGGTGGCTCTGGCTGAGATGGAGATGTGAGTCTGCGTGGACAATGATGGGCATTTGCGTGAATGGAAGTGGCCTGGCGAACCCCCACTATGCCAGGTGGGATCGGCGCGACAGCGTGGAAAGCAACTGTCAGACCTGGGGCAGCAAGGAGGGCGAGAAGGGGCAGTCCTACCAGCTGACGCCCTTTGAGAAGCTGACACAGGACATGTCCCAGGATGAGAAGGTGGTGAGAGGGATCACACTGGGAAAATGGATCGGGTTCTACCGAATTTGAGGGGAAATTGGAAGTGGAAACTTTTCCTAAGTCAAGCTCTGGATTCACTCCCTAACCAAAGAAAAAATTGCCATTAAGATCATGGACAAAACCAAGTTAGACAAGAAAACCCAAAGGCTACTATCCTGCGAAATCTCCAGCATGGAAAAACTGCACCATCCCAACATTATCCACCTTTACGAAGTTGTAGAGACCCTATCCAAGCTCCACTTGGTGATGGAGTATGCAGGGGGTGGGGAGCTCTTCGGGAAAATTAACACTGAAGGGAAGCTCTCCGAACCAGAAAGTAAACTCATCTCCCAGACTGTGTGGCTGTGAAGCACATGGTGAGCAGGGCATGAAAACCAAATCATTCACAGGGATCTGAAAGCAGAAAATGTAATTCTATACCAGTAGTACTTGTGTGAAGGTGGGTGATTTTGGATTCAGCACAGTGAGTAAGAAAGATGAAATGCTGAACACCTTCGGTGGGTCTCCTCCCTATGCTGCACCTGAGCTTTTCTGAGATGAGCACTGTGTTGGTGTTTATGTGGACATCTGGGCCTTGGGGTGCTTTTGTACTTCAAGGCGACTGGCACGATGCCATTTCGGGCAGAGACTGTGGCCAAACTAAAGAGCATCCTTGAGGGCACCTACAGTGTGCCCACACATGTGTAAGAGCCCTGCCACCGGCTCATCCGAGGAGTTCTCCAGCCCATACCCACTGAGAGGTATGGGATCAGCTACATCATGAACAATGAATGGATGCAAGGGGTGCCATATCCCACCCCCTTGGAACCTTTCCAGTTGGATCCCAAACACTTGTCAGAAACGAGCACCCTCAAAGAAGAAAATGAGGTGAAAAGCACTTTAGAACATTTAGGTATTACAGAATAGCATATTAGAAATAACCAAGGGAGAGATGCTCGAAGCTCAATTACAGAGGTCCATAGAATCATTTTACATAGAGTGTAAAGGAAAATGGCTTTGGAAAGTGTCCCAATAATAATATTACCAGACCCTAAAGAAAGAGACTTAAAGAAAGGGTCCTGAGTCCACAAAGACATAAGACACTCATCTAAATTTTGTTCAATTTTATAAATTATGTCAGACTACCAGTAGTTAACCAAGATCATTGTTGCTGCTTTTAAATTTTTCATGGACAATTTGAGTGGAGTCATTTTTGTGATTTTAAATAAATTTAAATTTGAGATATGCATTTTTCTCCATAAAGAAAAAAAACATTAAAAGGGCTGGGGATGTAGCTCACTGGTACACAGCTTGTGTCATATATGTAAGGCTCTGGGCTCAATCCCTAGTACTGCAAAAAACAAAAACAAACAAACCCAAATAACAACCCAAAACTATAGAACTGTGCATGAATATAATTTGTCTAAATAAATATATGAAGATGGCTTAAAAAGACACATGTCAAATATCTAAGAGTGGATGACTAGATGTGGAAAGGAGAGAAGGAAACTGGATTGAGGACTAAATAGGACAAAAACAAATGAAGGGTCATGCATGGACTGATGACAAAGGATCATAAACTGAGGCGATATCCCAACAATTATTTGCAATGTTCCTGAGGTTTAAAATCACCCCTTCCCGAAATACCATAAAAACACTAGCTTAAAGGAAATATCAAAAAAGTAAAAGATCTTTGTAAATAGGGAAGGGTGGAGGGGTTGAAAGGGGGACACGGGAATGGGGGAAAAAAAAAAACCAAGATAGATTACGATAAGATACAAATTTCCAATGATGACTGTCATTATATTGTATACCTAAAATGTACCAATAAAATTAATTTTTTTTAAAGTAAAAGATATAGGAACTAGAAGTGGTCATCATCCTGTCACACAGCTTACCGGAGTACACAGCACATAAGCAGCAGATGGGTAGGGACATTAGCTGGATTCAGCATACTGGGTGTGTCTGACTTCATACATGCCAGGAAAGCCCGCATCCTTCTGTTCTTGTCCTCAACTGCTTTCCCCAGCCAGAGCTTCTTGAGGTTTGGGCAAGTCCATTCCCGAAATGTCAGTGCAGACACCAGCTCAGGAGTTTGAGGTGACTTCCCTTTATATGCAGACCATTCTTTAAGAATCACTGATGGAACTAGAAAACAGAAATTGAGGAAAAATAGGCTGTAAAGGATCTGAGCATTTCTATAGTTCGCTACTATTAACAGGATCTATCACATTTCAATATCTTTTAATTTTTTTGTCACTATAATTTTTATCATTAGCAACATTAACATCAGTAGTAAGCATTTATTCAGTGCTGGAATATACTAAGTATTTTGTATATATTATCTCATTTAATTTTCTAAAAAACCCTGAGAGGGACCTATTATGATGACATTATTACAAAACAGTGTTTGTTTTTCAGAAAAAGAAATCAAAGACCAATATCACACAGTTTGTAATTACATTGAATTTAAGAAGATAAACCATCCTAGACAAAGAAAGAAGTCTAAGGAAAAATTATGTGAATATTTGGTTTCATAATAGATTAAGGATTTACACAAAGTTCTCATAAAACCAACATGTTGGTCATGGTTGATGCATGCTTATAATTCCAGTTACTCAGGAGGCTGAGGCAGGAGGATCACTTGAGCCCAGGAATTCTGGGCCAGCCCAGGCAATATAGCTATACTTTGTCTCAAAAAAAATCATAATAATAAACACCCCCCCCCCAAAAAAAATCCAACATTTTTTAGATTTACAAAGGTAACAGACCAGAAAAATATGGCTTCTCTCTACAGCTCAGGCTCCTAAACTATGATGGATTGAACTTATAAAATAGTGAACTAGATCCCCAGTTCCTTTCCCCATTTAAATTTTGAGACAAGGCCTCACCAAATTGGCCAGGCTGGCCTCAAACTTATGATCCTCTCAAGTAGCTGGAATTACAGGCGTGTGCCATCACATTCAGCGTTTTGTCTCTTTTATTTCAGATGCCTACTATCTACTCAAACACCCAAACTAGAGATTTAGTAGTCATGCCAGAGTCCTCTTTCTCCTTAACTCCCCAAAAGCCTGTTTTTACCGAGGTCCTGCTGATTCTAACCCCATCTCCCTTCCACCTGACTCTTCTCCAAAATAACAAATACTGTAATAGTTCAGACAACACTTTTCACCTGACAGGAGTCTCCAGACTGTTTGTTCCTACCTTCATCTTGTTTGGTCCCTCTCACACCCATGCTCTACAACCAGAGTGTTTTAAATAATTTTTTTGCAATGCTGGGAAGCAAAATTCAGAGCTCATCCATGCTTGGTTGAATGATCTAACTCTAAGCTACATCCCCAGTCCCAGAGTGCTCTTTTGTAAAGAATCTGCTTTAGTTGAAATCATTATAGACTCATAAGGAGTTGCAAAAACAATAGGGGAAGTCCTGTGTGTACATTACCTAGTTTTCTCTAATAGTTTTATCTTAAATAATTAGGACACAAAAGCCCAGGAATTAATATTGTAACAACAGCGGTGTGTAGTTCTACCGTATCTCCCTGAAAATAAGACCTAACCAGAAAATAAGCCCTAGCATGATTTTCAGGATGCTTGTTGCCAGCCAGATGGACGCATTTAGTACATACGTTGCAACATATGGTGGACACACTGAATGATAAAGTACAGCTAAATCTAAATAATATTGACAATACTTAAAATAAATGATAATATAAATTATAATTAATCATTTGTAAATACCCAAACAGATGCCTTTGGATGGGAGGTAAATGCCCATGTAAACAGATGAACTTGAGACCTATTGCTGAATGGCCAGAGTACAGACACAATGTACAAATAACATTCACACTTGATAATGAACAGACATGGTTGTGTTTAATATGAATCTTCATAATTCAATAGGCTGTGTGTTGTAATGGATGTACTTAATGCACTCATGTGACATAAAGAAACATTTTCTGAATTTTGGTACTGACAAGTTTTTGTCGCTTTTGTGTGGACCATCATTCTTACTGCCACTCCTGTCTCATACAATTCACACTCGACATAACGGAAACTGTGAAGCCTAGCTTGCAAGAGGTCATGACTTGGTTGAAAAATCCATTTGATAAAATCACTGACAGCTGTGTTCCCAATGTGCTACAAGCAGGGTACACAGGCAAGAAATGCTTGTTTAAGGACAGCTCTATTGTTGGACATGAGAGGCTGGGGCCGATGGTTCTATGGGAAGTGGAGTCATAAGAAATTGAGGCCAGGGCCAGGGATTTAGCTCAGTGGTTTCGCTGCCTGCTGCGCAAGCGCAAGGACCCGAGTTCGATCCCCGGTACCAAAAAAAAAAAAAAAAAAAGAAATTCAGGCCAGAATTCGAAGTTTAGTGAGTTATGACGATGTTCCAAGATGACATGATTATATTTGAAAAAATGTAGATTTTTGTACATGAATAAATGTAGACTGTTGTACATTAAAAAAAGACATCTCCTCAAAATAAGCCCTATTGCATCTTTTGGAGCAAAATAATTTAAGTTCCAGTCTTAAATTTTCAGAGAAATACAGTATGTTATGCTGATCCATGCAGCCACAACTGCAATCAATATATAGGACTAGCTGGGCATAGTGGCACTGTAATCCCAGCACTGGGGAGACTAAGGTAGGAGGATCTTGTGTTCCAGGCCAGCTTGGGCTACACAGCACATTCGAGGGTTATATAGTGAGGCCCAGACTAGACTAATTAAGACATAGAACTAGGTGGGTGCAGTGGTGCATACCTATAATCCCAGCTACTTGAAAGGCTGAGATGGGAAGACTGGCTGCGCTTAACAAATTTGAGACCAGCCTAGGTAACTGGATAACACAGGAACTCCTCCTCAAACAAACAAAAAAAGATACAAAATTCCATAGTCACAAGATTTCTAGCATGCTGCCCTTTACTATTACACCTAATACCTTCCCTCATCATCCCTACTCATGGTAACATTAATGTGTTCTACATTTCTACACTTTTATCATTTTGAAAATGTTACAAAAATGGAATCAAACTGTATATGATTTGTGATAGGTGTTTTCTCGAAGAATAATGCCCTAGAAGGCCAGGCATGGTGGTAAATGCCTGTAATCTCAGCACTTGGGAGGCTGAGGCAGGAGGGTCACTGTGAGCTCGAGTTCAGCCTGGGCTACACAGTGAGTTTAAGGCCAGCCTGAACTACAAAGTGAGGCTCTGTCTCAAAAAAAACAAAAAAGTCCTTGAAATCTATCCATGTTGCAGAATCAACAGGTTTTTTTTGTGGCACTGATGTACCATAGCTTAACCAGTCACCCTCTGAAGGATATTTGGGCTATATACAGTTTGGGGCTATTAAGAATAAAGCTATTTGCCAGGCATGGTGGCACACGCCTGTAATTGCAGCACTCAGGAGGTAGAGACAGGAGGATCGCTATGAGTTCAAGGCCACCCTGGGCTACAAAGTGAGTTCAGGGCCAGCCTGAACTACAAAGTGAGACCCTGTCTCAAACAACCAAAAAAAAAAAAATAATGCTATTTAGCATGCATGAGGCCCTAAGTTCAATCCTCAGTATTATGCAAAAACAGTATTTATATGTAAGTAAATAAAAAATAAAGCTTTTGGTAGAGTATTTTCCTAGCATGCACAAGGCCCTGGGTTTGACATATAGATCAATAGACTATAACTAGAAATCCAGAAATAGTTCCATGAAACTACAACCAATTCTCTAGAAAGCTGCAAAAGCACAAATACAAAAAAGCTTAGTGCACGCACGCACACACACACACACACACAGATAATTAATAAAAAGCTGTCCAGAGGTGGTGACGGTGGTGGGCCCTGCTTATCCTGGCCAAGGTGGCTATTCAAATAGAGGGAACTACAAACAAGGTGGAATGCCTAACAGAGGGAATGATAACCAGAACTTCAGAGGACGACGAAACAATCGTGGCTACAAAAATCAATCTCAGGGCTACAACCAGTGGCAGCAGGGTCAATTCTGGGGTCAGAAGCCATGGAGTCAGCATTATCACCAAGGACATTATTGAATACCCAAATAAAATGAACTGATACATATTTCTCCAAAACCTACAAAAATAAATAAATAAAATGCTATCTCATGAAGTTTCTACATAAAAATAAGTCTACAATTCCCTGGGATAAATACCCAAGAGTATAAATACCCAAGTGCTGGGATATGTAGTAAGTCTACTTTTAGTTTTGATAGGAAATGACAAATTATCTTCTATACTGGAAGAACCATTTTACTGTACATTCTCACCAGCAATTTATGAAAGATCCAGTTTCTCTGCATCCTCTCTGGCATTTGTTACTATTATCACTATTATTCACCTTAGCTGTTTTGATAGGTATGTGGTAAAATTTCACTGTGGTTTTAATTTGCATTTCTCTAATGATTAAGGATGTTAAACATCATCTTACATTTTTATTTGCAATATGTTTATCTGCTTTAGTGAAGTGTCTGTGCACAATATTTGCTAATTTCTTCTAATTAGATTGTCTTTGTAATGTTCAGTTTTGAGAGGGAAAGGGGATAAATTATGTAAAGGTGCAAATTTCCAATGATGAATGTCATTATATTGTATACCTAAAATGTATCAATAAAATTTTAAAAAATTAAGATGTTATGTACATGTACCAACTCCCCACAATGAATGTAATCATTACGTACTACAAACATGTACAAATAAAAAATATTGAAAAAAACAACCTTCAGTTCGAGATTTCTTTACATACTTTAGAATTACTGTAGCAACATAATAAGTCTTACAGTTGGGTTCAGTGACTACTGGAAACTGGATCTTGCATAAATTGCTGGTGGGAATATAAAAAGGTACTGCCAATCTGGAAGGTAATTTGTGTAGCCATGTAAACCTGTTTAATTATGAATTTACAGTTGACCCAACACAATTAAAAAATACTATCAATCCTATGAAGTGCTTTTGCAGCTTTCTAAAGAATTGGCCATAGTTCCATAGAACTATTTCTGGATAGCTAATTATAGTTTATTGATCTATGTCAAAATCTCCACCAATACCACACAGTCTTAAATTAGTATAGCAACATAATAAGTCTTATAGTTAGTTTCAGTGACTGCTTCTGTTTATTCTCTTTTTTTTTTCTTTTCCAGTTTGACTTTTTAAATTCAAAATCATCCTGTCTCAGCCTCCTGAGTACTTGGATTACAAGCATGCTCTTCATCTAATTCCTTTGCTTTTCCATATAAATATTTGAATAATCTTGTCTACACCTCTATATATAGCTATATATATCGTTTCTAACTATAAATAATCTTGCTAGGATTTGGATAAGATATATCAAACTTATGTATCAATCTAGAGAGAATTAACATCTTTACTTTTATGGTTTAGATAAAAAATGTCCCCCCAATGGCTCATGTCTTTACAGGTAAGGCTTTTGGAAAGTGATTACATCATGAGGGCACTAACCTCATCAATGGATTAATTCACTGATGAATTCATTGTTGAATGAGCTGTTACGAGGCAGGGCTTGGGGATTTAACCTGGAAGGGCATATTCTTGTCCCTGGCCACTTCCCCTTTATCTATTTCCCTTTCTCTCTGCTTCTTGGCTGCCATGATGTGAACAGCTTTCCTCTACCATGCAGTTTTGGCCTTGGAGCCAGTCGACCACAGATGAAACCTCTGAAAATGTGAGCTAAAGTAAACATTTCTTCCTTTAAGTTGTGTATGTCAGGCATGCTGTTCCAGCAACAGAAAGGCAACAAATACATTTACTAGATTGTGTCTTCTATTTAGTTTTCTTGTCTTACTGCTCTGGATAAAAGTTCCAGGACTATGCTAAAGAGTAGCCATTTTAGGCTTTTTCCTGACACAAGAGAAAAACATTCAGTCTTTCAACATTAAGTATAATGTTAGCTGTTAAGTGTTTTGTAGATGTTCTTTCTCAAGGTGAGGAAGTTCTCTTCTATGGTGTTTAAGCTGGAGTGTCAACTTGCTTGACTTGGAATCTGCCCAGGGATTGGTGGAGCACACTTCCAGGTGTGTCTGGGTGGATCATGGAAGCATGGCCTTTAGGTCTATCTTTAGTCCCTCACCCTTTCTCTCTGGCACTGTTCTGCTCAGCTTCCTGGCCACCTTGAAGTGTGAAGCTTTGCTCCTCCATGTCCTTGCACCGTGAGGTTTCTACCTTAGAGCCAGCCGATTATAGACTGAAACCATGAGCATGTTAAACTTCTCCTCCTTTAAGTTGTAGGTGTCAGATACTGTGTTCAACAACAGGAAAGCTGATTAATACAAAAAATTGGTACTAGAGGAGAAGGGTCATTGCTATGACTAAACCTGGCAATGTGGTTTAGAAGCCTCTGGAGCCAGTGTGTGGAGGAGTTTGGAAAGGTTTGAAGATGCAGGCTAGAGAAGCCCTAGAATGCTGCAAGTAGAGTCTGATGGGTGATTCTGGTCAGAGCTCAGAAGACCAAAATGCTAATAAGAATGAAGACAGTATAGGCCATGTTCAGGAAGTTTCAATTGGGAACAAGGACTATAATAGCAGTTGGACTAGAGGCCATGTGGGCTAGGCTATTGCAGAAAATTTGTCTATATTTTGCTCATGTCTTGAGATTTTACAGAAGATTGAGATCAAAGGTGGTGAATCGATCTGGTGGATGAAATTTCAAAGCATCTCAACATTCAGGGTGGGGTATAGGTATTGCTGGCTGCTTTTAGCCATATTTATAGTGTAAATTGGGGGATATAAGGCAGAAAAAAATCATATATAAAGTTGGGGCTCAAGGAAGTGTGGCTACTGAAGAGATTAGTGCCCTTAAATAGAAACCAAATACTTTGTACAGGGACAAGAAGAAAGATGCCCTGAGGACATCTCAGGAACCAGCAAAACCTCACCCATCACAAGCTCAGGAATGCAAAAGTGCTAACCTTTTGTTTGAGAAGATAGCCCCTAGGTTCCACCTCAAAAAGCTCACAGGGAACTCATTTCCCAGGATTCATTTTACTGTGCTCAGCCATCCAGGCACACAGAAGCCACTGCACCCATGGTCCAAGGGGGCCTAGCTACTGCTCCCACTGACAGCAGATCTTGGTATCACCTACAAGTTGCTGGTTTTACCAGCATGCAGAACCAGCCTTGCAACAATGGAATAAACCTTACTTGGCCATGCTATATAATTCTTTTTTTGTTTGTTTGTTTCTTTCTGTTTTTCTTTTTTTTTTTGGTAGAGAGGAGATTGAACCCAGGAGCACTCCATCCCTGAACTACATACCCATGGCAACACCCCCCCCCTTTTTTTTGGTACTCGGGATTGAACTTGGGAACTTGCGCTTGTGAGGCTGGTGCCGGAACCACTGAGCTAAATCCCCGGCCCACACAGCACCCCTTTTTTGAGACAAGGGCTTGGTAAGTTTCTCAGGCTGGCCTGGAATTTCAAAGTCCTCTTGCCTGGAATTACAAGACTGTAATTATAGTAGCTGGAATTACAGGACTGTGCTACCAGTCCCACCTTCTTTATTTGATTTTATGTTGTTCTACTGGCATATATTTTGTTAAGAATGTTTGCATCTATATTGTCTTTGTCCACCTGCTAATATAACACAGTATCATAGACTGGGTGGCTAATAAACAATAGACATTTATTTCTCATAGTTGTGGAGGCTGAAAATCCCAAGATCCAAGTGTTGGCAGACAGAGTTGATAAAGGCCTGCTTCCTGGTTTGCAGATGGCTGTCTTCTCTTGTATTTTCACATGGCAGAGAGAAGATACAGCTCTCTGGGGTCCCTTTCATAACAGTGTTAATTCTACTCATGAAGACTCCACCAAAATGATCTAATGACCTCCTAAGCACCCCCCCCCAAACCATCACATTGAGGGTTACTATTTGAACATAAGAAGAATTTGTTCATATGTACTGGTAGGGGGACACACATATTCAGTCCATAACATACATTGATATATGATTTTATCATGTTTAACTTCATATGATGTTATATTAGTCTGAAATGTTAATGTAGTATCTTCATCTGGTTTTAGTATTAGGGCATTACTCTACAGTGTGCTGTGTTACTAAGCTATATGCTCAGTATGTTAGGTATTTCTTTTTTGTTAGGTATCTTAAATGAATTTTCAACCTAAGATGTTTTCCATTTACCATACATTTATCAAGACATAACTCTATTGTAAGTTGAGGGACATCTATATTTTACTTTCATTCATTTCAATGTATTTTTCTTTCCCTAAAAATTTCTTCCTTGATAGATCATACAGATGTGGTTTATTTTCCAAATATTTGCAGATATCTTTTCTTTCTTTTTTGTTTGTTTCTTGAGACAGTGTCTCACTATGCAGTTTATGCTGGCCTTGAACTCACTATATAGCCCAGGCTGGCCTGAAACTTGCAGTGATTCTCCTGCCTCAGTCTCACAAATGCTGAGATTACAGCTGTGTGTCACCACGTCTAGGTTTTTTTTTTCTTTTGGTACCAGGGAATGAACTCAGGACCTTACACTTGTGAGGCAGGCGGTGGCACCACTGAGCTAAATCCCCGGTCCTACATCTAGGTTTTGTTATCTTTCTGTTATTGATTTCTACTTTGATTTTATAGACATATAAGAATTAGCTCTCTGTGCTGGGTGTGGTGGCACATGCCTGCAATCTCAGCACTCTGGGACGCTGAGGCAGAAAGATCACAAGTTAGAGCCCAGTGAGGGCAACTCAGTGAGACCTCCATCTCAAAAATAAAGGGCTAAGGGGCCAAGGATTTAGCTCAGTGGCATCACATCTGCCTCACAAGTGCAAGGTCCTGAGTTTGATCACTGGCACCGCCCCCCCCCCCAAAAATAAAGGGCTGGGATGTATCTCAATATGAAGGCCCCGGTTTTGATTCCCAGTATCACAAACAAAATGCTCTGCATAATTTCAGTGATTTAAAATTCATTATGTTTTGTTTTATGACCAATGATATGATCTATCTTGGCACCTGCTGTCAGTGCATAAAAAGAATAGTTGTATGTTTGATAAGAGTCAGTCAGAGCCTAATTGTTGATTACGTTGTTGAGTTCTTCTATACCTTTATTGAATTTGTTTAGCAGTCCCATCCATTATTATAAGGGGAGCTGAAGCCTCTATAATTGTGGATTTGTTTATATCTCCTTTCAGTTATATCAGTTATTGCACTGCATATTTTGTGGTTCTGTTATTTGGGGACACATATTAGGTACTGCTATGCCTTCTTGGTAGATTAACCCTTTTACCATTATATAATCTTTCTCTCTGCCCCTGGAATTTTCTTTTCTCAGAAATCTACTACATATGGTATTAATACAGCCATTCCTGCTTTCTTTTAAGGTTTGCATGGTAGATTATTTTCCATCCTTTTATATTCAATCTACCAATATCATGTATATTTCAAGTGAATCTTTTGTAGGCTGCATATAGTTGGGCCTTGTTTTTTATTCAGTCTCCCAAGCTTTGCATTTTAATTGGTATAGACCTTAATTGGTATAGAGAACTTTCTAGAGACGAGTACTCAAACTACAACCCATAGCCCACTTGCCCATCACAAAGTGCCAACACTGCAATTAAACCTGAATACTGAGGTTGCAGTTTAGAAAAAACACCTCATACATTAACATCTTTTGTCTTAAAAACAAATGGCACGCGTGCCATAGGTTCCTCACCACTGGTATAGACTAAATATACTTCATATAACTATTGATATATTGCATATTAAATCATTTTATATTTGTTTATGTTCTGATTTTCCTTCTCTGTTTTCTTGTTCTCTCTTTCCTGTGGATTACTTGAACAAATTTTAGGATTCCACTTTGACTTCACCATTACTGTTTTATGTGTTTCTCTTTATATATCTTTTGGGGAGAGGGCTGGGGATTGAACCCTGGGCCTATGTATGCTAGGCACAAGCTCTACCACTAAGCTACCCCCCACCCCCATTATGTATATAATTTAATACCTAGAATATGTACAAAAAAAGATATATAGAGAGGACCTGGTAGGAAGGGGAGCTCACTAATACAGTATGTGCTTAGAATGCACAAAGCCCTGGGTTGAATCCACAGCATCAATATCAATCAATCAATCAATCAATCAATGATACGCATATCTTATTATTGCCTACTGGTACTGACACTGTACCAGTTTGAGAAAAGTATAGGAAATTGGCCTATGTTATCCCCCTTTACCCTATGACACTGTTTTTTTTTTTTTTGAGACAGGGTCTTACTACATATTCCAGGCTCTTGAACTATGTAGTCTGGGCTGGCCTCAAACTCATGGAGATCCCCTTGCCTCAGTTTTCTATGTGCTGGGATTACAGGCATGTGCCACCATGCCTGGCTCACATTATAACATTTACAAATGTATAAAATATTTTCTCTACAAGGCTTGTGAGTTTGAGAACAGCCTGGGGTACATAGTGAGTTCAAGGCCAGCTTGAACTACACAGTAAAACTCTGTCTCAAAAAAACCAAAGTAAGTACTTTTCTCTACCTACATTGAGAACCATGTTAAGCAGTTTTGCTTCAATGTAAAACATACTTTAGAAATTGAAGAGATGGCACGTCTATTTATTTATCTATACTTTTGGATTTTTCTATTTTCGCTTTTTTCTTGATTTCCAAGATTCTTCTTTTAAGTTTCTGTTTGTTTTTTGAGACAGGATCTCACTATGTAATCCAAGGTGGCTTTGGACTTATTATGTAGTTCAAGGTGGCTTTGAACTTGCTACATACCCCAGGCTCGCCTCGAACTCACAATCCTCATACTTGAGCTTGCTGAGCACTGGGATTACAGGTATGCATCATCACCCTGGCTTCTTTTATCATTTTCTTCCTGTATAAAGAACTACCTTAGCTAGTCAGAGTGGTGCATGCCAATAGTTGCAGTTACTCATACATCGCTAAGAGAGTCATTTGATCCTGGGAGTTTGAGAACAGCCTGAGCCACAGAAATATCTTCTTTCAAAAACAACAAAAAAATCCCTACTTTTAGCTGTTTTTTCAGGGTTAAGTCTGCTTGTGAAACATTATCATAGCTTTCCTTCATCTGAAAATGTCCTGATTTCTCCTTCATTATTAAAAGATCTTTTTGCTTGATAATGAATTCTTTTTTCCCCTATAAATAAAGTATCATCTATATCAGGCTTCTTTAAGTAACTTAATTAACTTTGGAAAATGTGACCATGTCTACCTTGATAAGGATTGTGGGGGGTTATTACTCAATTTCTTGAATCTGTAGGTCTAAATCTGAGGCTACTCTAGCCATTATTTCTTTGAATACTTCTGCAGTTTTATTCTTTCTCCTGTCCTGAGAACCTGAAAATATAAATATTAGATCTTTTGTTATAATCCTACCAGTCCTTGTTCGTTTTTCAGTCTTTTTTTTGTGGTTTTTTTTTTTTTTTTTGGTACTGGGGATCGAATCCCGGTCCTTGTGCTTGTGCAGCAGGCGGCGAAACCACTGAGCTAAATCCCCGGCCCAGAGTATAATTTCTGTTGCTCTGTTTTTAGGCTGATTCCATACTCTTGTTCCACTCTGCCATTTAACCCATTCAGAATCCAGTGTTTTATTTTGATTATTGTATTTTTCTTAATTTCCATTTCATTCTTTAAATCTATTTCTTTGCTTGGAATTTCTACTTTTGTTTCAAGCATATTTGCAATTACTAGAACATTTTAATGATGGCTGCTCTGAAATCTTTATCCAATAATTCAGACTTTTGTCATTTTGTTAATTTATTCTCAGTCAGTTTGAGATCTCTCTCTCTCTCTCTGTGGTGTTTTGAGACAGGGTCTTGCTATGTAGTTCAGGCTGGGCTTGAACTCACTATGTAGCCCAGGCTGGTCTCAAACTCACAGAGATCCTCTTGCCTCAGCCTCCCAAGTGCTGGGATTACAGGTGTGTGCCATCATGCACAGCTCATAAGACCACAATTTGAAATCTTCCTGGTTCTTGGTATAATAAGGAATTTTCAATGAAAACCTGAACATTTTGAGTATTATTTAAAAGACCCTAGATCTTATTTAAATCTTGTGTTTTTTAGCAGGCCTTTTCTGACCACTCTGGTGGATAAAAGAGGACACTACATAATTATAGCTAAGTGGCAATGGAAGTCTTAGCTTCTAATTTGACCTCATCTGACTCCTCCCCAGCAGGCAGATGAACACCTCATTACAGCCTGGTAAGAATAGATCTTCACAACACCCTTTAGTGGTGGGGATAGACCGCTTTTTTCCATATTGTTTGGCTGGAGTACAGCAGTTATTACCAAAAATTTTCTGTGTGGCTAGGTTGCTCCTTTCAGTCCTTTGGCCAGAGAAATAAGCCATGCACATGTATGTGTGTGGTCTGCAACTGTTGACATTTCTGGACTGCCAGCCAGCTGGTCCTGCACCCAGTCTAGGACATATAAGAGAAACCTAGGGAAATTTCTTGGGTCCCAAGGTCATTAGCCAGTCTGCCTTCTCTCCTACTTAAATATAGGGTAACTTGTGCTTGTTTGTTTGTTTGGGTTTTTTTTGGTACCAGGGATCAAACTTGGGACCTTGCGCTTGCGAGGCAGGCAGTGGAACCATTGAGGTAAGTCCCCGGCCCATGCTTGTTTTATATATAATGTCCTGAAGTTTAGCTGTAATTAGTAGAAGGAACAGGGAAAGTACACCTAATCTATTCCATCTTCTTGGAAGCAAAATCTAAAGTGTTCTGTTGAACATACTAATTTGACCATGGCACTCTGTAGCTTAAAAATCCCAATGGTTTCAATGACTTCAACTACCTATAGGATTTAATCTCAAAACAAAAGCCTGGGGAGGAAAAATTGTGCAAGATACACTTTTATATTCCAAAAGCTCGGCATAGTTCTTATAAGTAAGTCATTTTGAATGCTTGATGATTGCAGATTTGGGGTTTACATTAACGTGTCTTTCATATAAATATGTATTCTGGTGAATGATGTATTTTCTTAAAGACAGCGCCATACCCAAAAGTATGGTGTAAAATGAGAGAACTGTCAAAGCTAGAACTACACTTACCTTCCACAGGTAGCCGCCGCCGAATGGCCAGGCGTTCCATTTTCCGTTGTGTCTCCGCCAAACTAAAAAGGACTCCATATACATACTGACGAGCTGATCGGAACAGAAGAGCAGCTGGGGGTAGCTCCATGTTACACTCATCCTCAATACATACAGGGATCTTAATCTCACCCTAATAAGAGAATGATCCAGGGAAAAGGAGAAAATTAGTTTCTTCAAAGTCTGGAACTGAGCTTAGAAGAGCCCATAATGAACTGTAGCCTAAGTATTAAATTTTCTATTTGTTTCAGCAGTTTCAGATTAAAAAGCTGTAAGAAGCCCAGCTGACCACAACTTGTAAGCTATAATTCCACTTTAACCATCTTAGCTGTGGTCAACTTATAGCTGACAAGGTGGAGTCTGTCTTCGGCATTTTCCTGGGGTATGAATTTGTATAAGACCAGAGGAGGAGAGCAATTGTGTAGAAGTAAAGGAAGAGATAAGGATAAGGAACAAGGGCACAAAGCCTCTTCTTAGACTATGCCTATCCCTAGAGCCAGAGCCCACCAACTTGGTGCACTATTTCAAAATGTCACAATTATAATTCTCATATAAGGAACTAATGACTATATGGTCCCATCTCACTTGAGCCCCTTAATACAATGAGGGGCGCATCAGCACATGTGGTCTCCTTTAATCTCCTAGATACTGACAGTCACGTTTTTTTTTGACAACTTAACAGTCTCAGTGAGTATAAAGTACTGTTTAGAGCAAGAAGCTAAGTGCTAATGTGCTGTCTCACCTTAGTGAGGACATGGTAGATATATGGATACATAAGGCCCCTCCTGTGTCTATGTTCAGCGACTCGTAAGACTTCCGGAGCTACTGGAGGTAAGGGCGGAATGGTGATGTCCATGTGGTTCCTTGTAGACATAGACAGTAGAGATGGGATGTGAGGCTCACCATCACCTAGGTTGGCTTCTGAAACTTCCGTATCAACAGGCTGTGCCCAAGACCCTCTGTTACCATTGGAATCTTCCCATCCAGGCTGCTGCTGAAGTGTTTCTGTGATGTGACTAAAAAATTTAGCAAGACAGTATAGAATAGAAAAAGGAGGTTGATAAAAGTTATTTCTTCTCAGTATGTCCACTGTCATCTCACAAAATCTTACAAACCCTTCTGGGGGTCAGGACACTCTCAGTGTCCTGCCTTCCTGGCTTCTTTCACCTGATACAAACCAAAATAATCAAAAGTCATAGGAATCACTCCAAATTTTTTATATTTTTAAGAGGTCATGGTTGTAGTCTGCTTATATTCTAAGAAAATAATTAGAACTACAACCTGAATGCAGCTCTGGTTCCTAGGAATTAGAGGTATAATCTAAAAACAAATGAGCTAGTATATGGTAAGAACCCTCTCTTAGTTACTAAGCAATACAAATGTCTACTCAGCTATTCCAGTACTTCAACTCTATAAATTATTTTTTTCTTTCTACATTCAACCATTGCAAAATTACACTCATGTTACATAGCATACCCATGGCTGGGTGTCTGAATATTATCACCTGCACAGAGCAAAAGAGCAAAGACTAGCAGGGGACAGACAAGAATACACACTTTCCACACGCCTTCTGAAGTCTTTTCCCTTGGGTGTTTATACAGATACTCACTCAGAGCTGGCTCCATTTGGCTCATCACCATCAGAGGAAGAAGAGTGGGAAGAGTCTGGTCCCAAAGGAGGTGAAGCTTTGGAAGTAAGGTAATTAGGAAACTGGGATGCAGAGGAGTCATAAGAGACAGCCCAACTGGCAAAGGGGCTGTCCTGTATCATGGGATCCTCAGAAAAGGCATTGGATTCCCCCAGAGCATGGGAGAAGAGAAGAGATGTGTTGGGTCCCACTGAGAATGGTGGTGGATATTTCATTTTCTGGGGCACTTGGTGAGGAAACTAAAGGACAAAACAGATAGAAAAGCTGCTTAACATTTTACCATGCTCCAAGATAATTCCCTCAAAATCTGAAACATAGCAGATGATACCACTACCAAGAACTCTTGAGATAAAAAGTACCTACTAAGAATAAGCAGAAATAATTCTAAAGTGTTAGATAAACAGAATCAACTAGAGGCAGGACAATGATCCAATCCAGGTTTCCCAGAACATGCTCTGACAGTAGCTAATCTACTTTCACAATGCCGTAATACTTACTGATGTGGATGTTATTTTTTTTTGTATTAAATTCTTTTATTGGTACATTGTAGGTATACAACACAATTACATTTCTCATTGGGAATTGATGCATCTTGGTTCTTATTTTTTCCCCATTCCTAGCCCTCCCTTCACGTCCTCCACCCTTCCCTATTTACAAATACTTTATTTCCATTTTTTCCATTTCTCATCATTTTTCCTTTCCCTTCTTTCCTTTCCCCTGTGCCTCCCACTACCCCTACCCCTTTGGACCTTTTCTTCCTATTTTACATTATCGATTATTCATTCTAATCATTGGTACATGTTAGGTATACAATATAATGACATTCACCATTGGAAATTTGCACCTTTCCATAGTCTCTCTTGGTTCTTGTTTTTCACCCTTGCCCAGCCCTCCCTTCAACCCCTCCATCCCTCCCTATTTACAAAAATTTTGTTCCTATTTTTCCATTTTCTCATATTAATCCCATTCCCTTCTATCCTTTCCCCTAGCCCTCCCACTTCCTTCCCCTTTGCCCCTTTTCTTCCTATTTCACATTACCCATTATACATTTAGTCCTTATTTACACTTTCAGTTTCTCACACCAGAGAAACTATTCGGTATTTACACATCTGTGTCCTATTTATTTCACTTAAGAGTATTGCCTCAATGTGCATCCACTTAGCTATAAATGTCTCTAATTTCTCATTTTTTATGGCTGAGTAGTACTCCATTTTATAAAAAAACCACATTTTCTTTAGTGGATGTTATTTTTATTTATACAGGTTACCTGAATCAACGTAGAATGTAAAGTATGAATATACAGTCCAACAGTTGGATAGTAATGAATGACCCTACCTACTCAACTCAGATTATAAAAATCAGGAAGCAACCTGAGTTTAATGCTAACAAATGCTCTCAGGTCTCCTAAATAATGCTTACCATTGGCTTTCCAGAAGAAATGGTGCCCATTTGATTTCGTGGAAGGGAAGGATTTCCAAGCTGATTATTTTGAAAGCCTGAAGCCAAGAAAAGGAGTATACTTCAGTCAATCCTAATACTTGTACCATTCTACTAAACCATCATCACATGAAAAATGTTACAATTAATATAGCTCTTATGTGCCATGCCAGGAAGTTTATATGAATTATTTCATCAGATAACCCTATAGAGTAGACATCATGAGCCACATTTCATACAAATGTTGACTTGCCAAGGTCACACAGCTGGTAAGCAGCAGAGGTAGAATTCACTCAGGCCTGACCCAAAAGGTAGGTCTATTTTACATACACCAGGCCAGAATAGGGGTTATCTCTAGAAGCTCAAGCTAAGGAAATGGCTTTGTAACTCATCTACAGATTTGGGAACGCAGTGCTTTTTTAACGACATGAAAGTCAAGGAGGATATGCAGCAAATAGGAATAACTTCAAAGAAAATAACCATAAATAAGTGATTCCACTCTGGCCCTGGAGTTCCTGAAGGGCCAATTCAGTTCCCCCAATGAACAGGGCAGTCAGATGGAAGCCTTACCTAGAAAGGAGGGACCCACTGGCAACGAAGAAAGTTTGGTTGTGACCGAATAGTACTCAACTGCTTTCTTGAAACGCTCTATTTTATCTTCTGTCCTAGACTGGATGTTGGAACATCAGATTTTCAGAAAAAGAAACAACTTAAGAATGTCTTTTTCATACAACTTATAATTTGGGAGTCAAAATAACAGGAGAAATAAAATATTTAAAGAAACCCAAATGAGCAAATTTCCACTTTGCAGGAAAGAATAGGTAGGGAGAAAGCATTATACAACATAAAATCTGACATACTTGAAATTTACTTACATTTTGTGCTATTCTAAAAGGATCACACAATCTTTAGAAAAAATATGTAAAGATGGAGGAAAAGCAAATCACACAGTACAACCATACAAATATATTTCGTTTCCTTACAGAATTTGGTTTTTTTGTGTTTTTGTTTGTTTGTTTTTGTTTTGTGGTACTGGGGATTGAACTTGGGACCTTGCTCTTGCAAGGCAGGCAGCGGGACCACTGAGCTAAATCCCTGGCCTCCTGTTTGTTTTTTTGGATTTTTGCAACAGTCTCACTGTGTACTTCAGGCTAGCCTTAAACTCACTATGTAGCTAGGCTGGCCTCAAACTCACAGTGATCTTCCTGCCTCAGCCTCCCGAGTAATGGGATTACAGGTGTGCACCACCATGCCTGGCTTCCTTACAGAAGTTTAAAAATATTTGTTGTTGAAGTATACCCATTCTATTTTAATAAGCATTTTCTATGTTTAACACCATATGTACAATATTATATTGATTTTATACTAATCTGTCTAAATAATTTAATGGCTACATATTTTATCATTAGGAATGCATCTAAATTATGTAACCACTTCCATCATATCATACATTTAGGTTATTTCTCATATTTGGCTAAGTTATGCCTTGAAGAATATATGTTATTCATCAATTTTTTTTCTTCTGGATTTCAAGTTACACCCTTAGGAAAATATACTTAAAATGAATCTATTGGTTAGAAAAAGTATGAACATTAAAACCAAAAGCAACTAAATGTAGGGAACAGGGAAAGGGGACGTTACTAGAACCTCTGCAGTAAGTCCTAGTCTCTTGCGAGCCACGGCAGCACAAGTCGAATTACAGGAAAGGTAGGAAAATGAGACTGACAAGAAGCTGAGCTTTGGGTCTGACTGGTGCTGCTCTGGGCAGCAAAGACAAAAGCCCCCAGTTTACTGCACCTTTTATTTAGTACATCAGGAGAAACAAATGTAACAAATGACTTGAGAGAGTTCAGTACATCCTGCGTAGACAAGATGTAACAATCCAAGAACAATGAGGAACTGAGTAGATGTTTGTTCCTCCCAGGATGTTTTCAGCTCCCAGGATGTTTCTTGTCCTGGAGAATCACAGCATCACCGGGTCACTGAGGTCTCAGTTGTGACCGGAGGCCAAAATGGAATTATGTCTCAGAATTCCACAGCTGGGCTGTAGGCAGGAGAACTAGGCTAACCAAATGATTTTACCCTAAAATTATGTAGCATTGCTCCGGACAACTAAATATATATAAAACCACAATATGATACTATTACAAACCTACCAGGAGGGATTAAAATTAAAGACTATTAATAGCACTGGCAAGAATGTGGAGTAACTGGAACACCAGAACATTGCTGGTGAGAATGTACATTGGTAGAGTTTGGAAAATAGTTTGGCAATTTTCTATCAAATTAAACATATGTTCATCACATAGTACAGCAATCCTATTCTTAAATATTTACCCAAGAAATGAATGCATATACCCATTAAAAGACATTGTTATGGCTTGTGCCTAGATGACCCCCTAAAGCCTCATGCGGTCATGGGTGGAGCTTTTTCACAGGTGGCTGAATCTAGAGTGTGTGACTGATTCATGGTGCAATGCTAGGATTAAGTGTGGGTGATTGCTGGATTAGTCCACTGATTAGTTTGGCACCACCCTAATCCCAGTAGCCTGAATACAATATAAGGCACAGAAGGTAGCTTGTCTTCCCTTGTTACTTTTGCTACCTTGTGGGTGCCATGAACTGTTCTCTGCGAAGCCTCTTTGCCATGTGGCACTATGCCTTGGAGCCAGCCACCTATGGACTGAAACCCCTACAAACTGAGCTAGGTAAATCTTTTCCCCTCTAACTTTGGGTGTCAGCTATTTTGTCTCAGCAATGAGAAAAACAACTAAGACAGACATGAACAAAAATGTTAACAGTTTTATTTACAATAGCCCCAAACTGGAAATACCCCAAATATATATTAACAAAATGGGTAAACTGTAGCATAGTCATACAATGGAATGCTATAAAGAATTATGAAAGAAGAGACACAAAGGAATACCCATAAAGTTCAAATAGAGGCAAAACCAACTTTTGGCAACAGCATTAGAAGTTATAGAGCTGGGAGTGTAGATCAGTGAGAGAGAGCTATTGACTTTGTATGTGGCAAGGCCCTGAACCACAAAAGAAAAAAAGAAAGAAAAAAGAAAAAAGAATTACTATTTATCTCAGTGAGGAAAGGTCTGACTGAGAAGGGGCTCTTTCACTTATTTCGCCTTTTCCATTGATATTTAAAAATCCTCTTGAATAGCCAGGCATGGTGACACAAGCCTGTAATCCAAGCCACAGGGGAGAATGAGGGAGGAGGTTCTGAAGTTCCAGCCCAGCCTGGGCAACTTAGCAAGACCCTGTCTACCCTTTCTATCCTAGGGATATACATTAGTGGTAGAGAGCCCCTGAGTTCAATCTTCAGTACTGTAAAACAAAATAAAATGAAATACACAAAAACATTCTCTTAAATATAATTGTAGGACCCTTGTAATATTTCATCAAATGCAATGTAAGATACTAAAGACATTTCCAATTTCTCCATTACAGATAATGGTCTCATAAGCATATTTTTACATAGGTCTTTTGGATTATTTCCTAGGGCAAATTCTTAGAAGTGTAATTACCAGGCCAAAGGGTATAATCATTTTCAGACTGTTGATGTATGATACTAAATCTCTTTATAAAATCCATGTCTGAAGTTATACTCCTATCATCAAGAGAATGTTCATCATCACGTAAGAGAATATTCAGCTCACCATACAGTTCCAGTGTTGAGTATTTTCTACAGAACATCTAATTATAAAAAATATCTTATGGAAAAATTAGTACATATAATAAATTTTTTTAACATTTATAATGTTATCTTTTGGAGACTGTGATTATTAAAACCCAGGATCTATAAAGCATTCCAGGCCTCTATCTGTATGCAAGTGTGCACATAGCATAGGAATTGAGATTTCCAGGTCCTCCACTCTAACTTGAAAACAAAATCATTCTGCTTTGTCAAAAACTGGATTTGGGCTGGATGTGGTAGTGCGGGCCTGTAATTCTAGCACTTGAGAGGCTGAGGCAGGAGGATTGCTGCAAGTTAGGGGCCAGCCGGGGTTACGTAGTGAGTTTAAGGCTAGCTTTAACTATAGCAAGACTCAAAAATTCAAAAGGAAAAAACCCCCCAAAATCTGGACTTGATATAATTGTTTTTAGAAGGGTTTCAAATCTAGAGAATGTTTGCATGTTATTACCTTACAGAATGGTGTCTCTATAGCTGAATAACATTCCATCCTATCAACATTCCTTCCTTTCCTTTCTTTTCCCTTCCTTTCCCTTTCCCTTTCTTCCTTCCTTCCTTCCTTCCTTCCTTTCTTTCTTTCTGCAGTGCTGGGGATCAAACTCAGGGCCTTGCGCTTGTGAGGCAGGCGGTGGCACCACTGAGCTAAATCCCTGGCACATTATTTTTTTATTCATGGTCTCATTATATTTAATAACACATAATAAGTGAAAACAATCTAAAACACACAAACCAGGGCCGGGGATTTAGCTCAGTGATTACACCGCCTGCCTCGCAAGCGCAAGGACCTGAGTTTGATCCCCAGTACCAAAAAAAAAAAAAGAAAAAAACACACAAACCATACAGTCTCCCTTAATATCTCTACCTCTGCATCCACTTCCTTCCTGAAAAGTGATTAGGATGGCAGATGTTCTTTCATAAATTTTGCTGTGTTTACACACATATATATGGATACCAATATGGTTTTGGTTTATTCACATAAATGAAATCATATCATCACATCCTTTTCACCTTGCTTTTTCTTTTCTTTTGGTATTGGTGATTGAGCCCAGAGCATTCACACTGAGCTATATTCCCAGCCCTTTTTTATTCTGAGACAGGGTCTCACTAAGTCACTAAGTTACGCAGGCTGGGCTTGAACTTGGGATCCTCTTGCCTCAACCTCCCATGCTGCTGGCATTACAGGTGTGGGCCACCAGTCCCAGCTTTGTTTTTTGCATTTAATGATGTCATAGACTATTCAATGTTAGTAAGTAAAACTCTATGACTCAATTTCATGAAATACTAAATTACATGTACTTTCCTCAGTGTAGCCCTCCGTCCTGTTCCCTCACAGGCAAGCACTTATTCTTCCACCAATTCTATCAAATTTTTCCCGGGCTGGAGATTTAGCTCAGTGGTTCCGCCATCTGCCTTGCAAGCACAAGGTCCCAAGTTCAATCCCCAGTACCAAAAAACAACAAAAAAAACCCCCCAAAAAACCCTTTTTTTCCTGACCATACTTTCTTGCTCTATCCTCTATGGCTTTTCTTCATTGTACTTATTTGTTTCTGCCTCTCCATTTAACCTCAATTCTATGAGAACAGAAAATGTGTTTTTCCGCATTTATATTCTAGTGCCTAGCATAGGACCTGGAACATAGAAATTTATTATTTGCTCTATAATTGTACTGAATCAAGTCCTGCCCTTTCATTTATAGATCCATAGAGCTCTCAGAAGAGTACAGCCTTCTACTTTAACACTACAAGTTGAATATACCTTTTCTGATGTGCTCGCTTCAGCAGCACATATACTGAATATACCTTTTCTTTTTTGTTCTTTTTTTTTTTTGGTACCGAGGATCGAACTTGGGACCTTGCGCTTGTGAAGCAGGCAGCAGAACCACTGAGCTAAATCCCCGGCCCATGAATATACCTTTTCTGAAATGCTTGGGGTCAGAAATGTTTTAGATTTCAGATTACTTTTTTAATTCTAAAGTATTTGCATATACATAATGATATATCTTGAGGCCTAAACATGAAATTCATTTATGCTTCACACCCTCCTTACATCTATAACCTAAAGGCAACTTTATACAATACAGTATTTTTAGTGCATGAGCATTTTGACTTCGACCATCATATGAGGTTGGGTGTAAAATTTTCTACCAGCAACATCATGTCTGCCCTCAAAAGATTTTGGAGTTTGGAGCATTTCATATATTTGGATTAGGGACATTCACCCTGTATTGCTTAACAGTTCCCTTATGTTTGCTTAGGAGAGCTTTCCTCATAATCCTGCAGCTACTGAAAATGACCTTATGGGACTGAATAGCTCATATGGAACTGTAGCTCAATCATAGAGTGCCACTGGTTCAATCACCAGTACTGAGAAGGAGAGAGGAAGGAAATAAGAAAAGAAAGGGGTTAGAAAGGTAGCTCAGCACTCCCTGGGTTCAATACCCAGTACTGAAAAAAAAATTATTGGGAATACGTTTGAAACAAAAAGAAAGACCAGCAAAGAAAAAACTAGATAAAAAAGGATCAGATGGAAATTTTAGAACTTCAAAAAAATACAATAACCGAAATTTTAAAAAACATTAGTACAGCAGAAGAGAGATGACAGAGGAAAAGAGGAAAGTGTCAATGAAATTGATAAAGCAAAAAAAAATTATCCAGTTATAAACAGAGAAAAGTAATTAAAAAAAAAAAACAACAGAGCCTCAGAAATCTATGGCATCACACCAAGAGGTCTAAAGTGGTGTCTCAGGGTCATAGAAAGAAAGAAGAATATGAACAGCAAATCTATTTGCAGAAACAATAGCTAAAATTTTCCCCAGATTTAGTGAAAGACAAGAGATTCAAGAAACTCAGCAAACTCTAAACGAATAAATTCAAACAAATCCATGCCAGAAAATTCTTTCATGAATATACCGAGGAATGGTATAGTTGAACCAAATGGTAGTTCTATGCTTAGTTTGTTTTTTGAGGAAAACATCATACTGATTTCTATAATGGTTGTACTAATTTACATTCCCACCAACAGTATAGAAGAGTCCCCCATCATTGCCAGCATCAATTTTTTTTTGTATTCTTGATGATAACCATTCTGACTGGGATGAAATGGGCTCTCAATGTAGTTTTTTGTTGTTGTTGTTACTTTTTTTTGGTACTGGTGATCGAACTCGGGACCTTGAGCTTGCGAGGCAGGCGGCGGAACTACTGAGCAAAATCCCCAGCCCAATCTAGTTTTGCTTTGCATTTTTCTGATGGCTAAAGATGAACATTCTTTCATACACTTATTGGCCATTTGTACTTCTTTTGAGAAATATCTGTTCAATTCATTTGCCTATTTAGTGATTGAGCTATTTGATTTTTTCATGCTTTTTTTCATGTTAAGTTTTGAGTTCTTTCTATATTCTGAATATTAATCCTCTGTCAGAAGAGTAGCTAGAAAATATTTTTTTTTTGGTATTCTGTACCAAATGATTGCTAACCAAAGTATGTAGTCTTTTCAATAAACTGTATTCTGAGCCTGATATAGGGATGCGTGCCTATAATCCCAATGATGAGGCTGAGGTAGAAGGATCAAAAGTTCAAGCCCAGCCCAGGCAATTTAGTGAGACCCTGTCTCAAAATACAAAATAAAAATAGGGCTACAATATAGTGCAGTACAAAGGCCTTGGGTTCAATGCCCACTACAAAGAAGGAAGGAAGGGAAAAAAGGAGTGAGGGAAGGAAGGAGGGAGAGAGAAAAAGAGGGAGAGCAAAAGAAATACATCCTTGTGTAGACCAAAGATGGGTAACCACCTAGGTAAACTGTGGCTGAGGCAGGGGATCATATGTTTTGAGTGCTGCCAGGGCAACTTAACAATTTAAGGAGAGACCCTGTCTCAAAGTAAAAAATTATCCAAGTACTGTGGCACACATCTGTAATACCAGCACTCTGGGAAGCTGGCTAGGAGGACTGAAAATTCAATCCCAGAGTGGACAACATAGCAAGACCCTGTCTCAAAATAAAAAATAAAAAGTGGATTGGGGATACAGCTCAGTGTGATAGCCCTGGGTTCAATGTACAGTACCAATAAACTAATTAACTTTAAAAATTAAAAATGGGCTGGAGATGTAGCTTGGTGGGAAGGCCTTGAGTTCAAACCCCACTAGCGCAAAAAAAAACCACAAAGTGTTGAAACAGCTGCTGGATATCCATAAATAAAAAGAAAAACAAGAAGCAAAGACTCCTCACACTGTATACAGAAATAAACTAAAAATTTGTTCTAAGTGTAAAATGTACACCTGTTTAACATTTAAAAAGAAACAGGAGAAAATAAGTATGCCTGAGGTTAGGCAAAGAGTTCTTAGAGATGACACCAAATGTATGATCAATAAAAGATAAAAATTTTATTTTTAAATAACTTTAAATTTTATTTTGGAAAAGATGCTATTAAAAGAATTAAAAGACAAACTACAGACTAGGAGAAATACTTGTAAACCTGATGCTTGACTCAGGACTTATACACAGAATATATAAAAAATTATCAAAGCTCAGCAGTAAGTGACAAACGCATTAGGTTTTTAAGTGGGTAAAATACTGTTGGTGAACCGAAAATTCACCAAATAGGATATATGGATGACAAATTAAGCATAAGAAAAAACTTTTATTATTAGTCATTTGTGAAATGGAAATTAAAATCATGATGAAAACTGGGGGTGTTGCTCAGTGGTAAAGCACTTTTATAACATGCACAAGCTAGGTTTGATCCCCAACACTACAAAATAAAAATTAAAAATAAATAAATTTTAAAAATACTGACCAAGTACTAGTAATAAAAGAAACAGCTATTTTAGAAAATGGTTTACACCAAGTTCTTATAATTTTTTTTTTTTTTTTGGTACCGGGGATTGAACTCGGGACCTTGCGCTTGCGCGAAGTTCTTATAAATTAAGAAATATACTTACCATATGACCCAGCAATCCCACTCCTAGATATTTAAACTAGGGAAATGAAAATTTATGTTCACATAAAAACCTGTGCAGAAGTCCTTCTAGCAGCTCTATTAAAACCACCAAAAATTATAATTAACTTAAATATCTTTTAAGGGGTAAACAGATAAAGTGTGGTAGATCTGCTGTGATGGTTAATCTTAATTGTGTTAACTTGATCCGCCTGGGATCCATCCAAGGGATTATTAAAGCACATTTCTCTGTGTTTGGGTGAGTCATGGAGGTGTGATTTTGAGTACTATTATCTTGTCCCTGGCCCTTCTCTCTTGCACCATTCTGCTTTCCAGCCCCATGAACTAAGCACCTTTGTTCTACCATGCCCTCCCTCCACCATGTTTCTGCCTTGGAGCCAGCCACCCACAGACTGAATCCCCTGAAATCATCAGCCACATTAAACCTCTCCAGTTTTACCGGGTGTGGTGGTGTATGCTGTTAATCCCAGCACTTGGGAGGCTGAGGAAGGAGGATCACTGTGAGTTTGAACCAGCCTGGGCTACCTAGTGAGTTTATGGTCAGCCTGTGCTACAAAGCAAGACCTAAAAACCCAAAACCAATAAATAAATAAAAAATAAACCTCTTCAATTAAAAAATTGTGTCTCTCTTTTTTTTTTTTTTTGGTACCAGGGATTGAACTTGAGACCTTGTGCTTGGGAGGCAGGCGGAAGAACCACTGGGCCAGGGATTTAGCTCAGTGGTTCCACCGCCTGCCTTGCAAATGCAAGGTCCTGGGTTCAATTCCCAGTTGAGCTTGGAAGTTATTACAAAAGGATAGTATGAGAGATAGTTTGGATGGCACAACTATTCTGTATTCTGAATGTGATGGTAGTTACATAAATCTTTAACTATGGTAAAAATTCTAAGAACTGTACATACATACTCAAAAGTCAGTTTGAACATTAATTTAAAAAGTAAAAGTGGAAAACTTCAAGTTACACATATCATCAAATTGTTAAAAATCAAAGTAGCTTGGGCTGGGGATGTAGCTCAGTGGCACAGTGCCTACCTGGCAAGTTCGAGGCCCTGAGTTAAATTTCTGTACTAAATAAATAAATAAATAGGGCTGGAGATTTAGCTCAGTGGTTCCGCTGCCTGCCTTGCAAGCCCAAGGACCTGAGTTCGAGATCCCTGGTACCAAAAACAAACCAAAACAACAATAAACAAACAAACAAATTTTTTAAAGTAGCTTATTTTCATAATTTTTAGTTTCATTTTGTAAAATAAAATCCAAGTTCAGCCATTTTTCTCACTATTATCAATGAAATTTTGACTCTTATTTTATGTGGACTCATCTTAAGTAGTCTTTTTCATTACCCATTTTATCCTTCATTAACCTCCTTTATATTAAAATATACATGGTGGCACACACCTATAATCCCAGCTACTGGGGAGGGTGAGGCAGGAGGATTTGAAAATTTGAGGCCAGTGTGGGCAACTTAGTAAGACTCTGTCTCAAAAGAAAAAGGGAGGAGAATACAGCTCAGTGGTAGAACTCTTGCCTAGCATATGCAAGGCTCTGGGTTCAAACCCCAGCACCACACACACACACACGAAGGAGATGTGCCAGAGTGTTAACTATACCAAGTTATTTCTGGATAATGAGATTTTAAGTCACTTGCTTTCTTTATTTTCTGAATTTTCCACAATGGGCTAGTATTACTTTTATTATTAGTAGAAAATAAGTTTTAAAAAAAGCCTTTCAATCCAGATCAACTAATGTTTCTTAAGGGAAATCTAGCTAGGCAGAGAGAAGTTAGAAAACAAGAGATTTGCTAGTGTTGCTGAAGAAGAAAACTGGTAACTCTTAGGAAGAAGGCTAGCTCACCTGAGACTGTTTGAAAACATCCTTCCCAACAACATCGAGGTTTGAAGGGTCTTTGATGGAACTAACATACTCAGAAACAGCCTTGATCACCACATCACAAGGTGGAAGAACAAGCTGATGAGCTCGGACCTAAAAAAGGGAAAATAATTAAGAGACACTGATATTAAAGATGAATTACTGAGAAAAAGAGTGAGGTGGGGGTGAGATATAGAATGCAAATTCAGTAAATCCACTGAAAAATACTTTAAAAAAATACTTTCCCACCTAATTTTCAGTACAGAATACTTGGGAAAGACTGAAAAAGTATGGAGACATAAAAACATATCATGTATAATCCTCCTACAGAGATAACTATTGTTTTATGACACTGGCATAATTAATCAGCTCTATTTCAAGAGACATTTTGGCTGATTCCAACTTTTTGCTATTAAAAGTGACACCATGGGCTGGGGATTTAGCTCAGTGGCACTGCGCCTGCCTTACAAGCGCAAGGTCCTGAGTTTGATCCCTGGTACCAAAAAAAAAAAGTGATACTATGAGCCAGGCATGGTGGTGCACACCTGTAATCCCAGCACGTGGGAGGCTAAGGAAGGAGGATCACCACAAGTTTGAGGCCAGCCTCGGCTACATAGTGAGTTTAAGGCTAGCCTGAACTACACAGCAAGCCCCTGTCTCAGAAAAATGAAACAAAATTATAAAAAAATAAAAGTAATGTTATGATGTATGGAAGATCTTTGGATTCTGATTTGAACTAACTATGGAAAGGCCTTTTTGAGACAATCAAGAAAATCCAAAAATGGAGTAGATATTAAGATGATACCAAGAGATTAGCATTAATTTTGTTGGGAGTGATAATGGCAGTATGCTTAATATAAGAAAATTAAGTATATTACAGATGTACACTAAAGAATGTACGAATGCAATAACCTGAGGTTTGGTATTTGCTTCAAAATACATTATCAACAACAAATCCCAGGAAGTATGGCAAAATCTTGATAACTGAAAGATGTTATCTGGAAGATGTTGTAATGGCAACTCACTATGTTACTATATTACTTTCCCTGTTTTTGAGACGCATAAAATTTTTTTGAAACTTTTTTGATACTGTGATGAAATGTAGGTATGAGTTATTGCCCATTTTCCAATTATTTAATTTTAAACTTCCTCAAACTATAGTTACTAAGTCAAAGGGTATAAACTTCTTAACCATTTACTACATGCATATGATGTGAAAGGCACTGTCCTAGGTACCAGGGACACAGCAGTGAGCAAGAAAGAAAATATTCCTTGCCTAAATGAGAACTTAAATTTTAGTGTTGGGATCAGGTGAGGGAAGTAAAACAAAAGAAACAGGATGTAGTGGTGTACACCTATAATCCCAGCACTCTGGGAGGCTGAGGCAATAGGCTGGAAAGTTCTATGCCAGCCTGAGCAAATAAGTGAAACCCTCAAAATAAAAAATAGACTAGGGATGTAGCTCAGTGTGAAGACCCTGGATTTCATTCTCAGTACCAAAAAACACATACATAAATAAGAAATATGTATAATGTGCTAGATGTAGATAAGTCCTATTGAAAAAAATGTAACCATGGAAAAGGATAGGAAATGCAAGCAAACGTGTACAGATGTGTATGTGTGAGCATATAATTATAAACACAGTAATCAGAAAAGGCTTCACTGAGAAAGTAACATTTGAAAAAAACTCTAGGAGTGAGAAAATGGTCATGTGAGAGGAAAAAGCCTTTCAAATAGAGGGAATGGTAAATAGAAAGGCTCCAAGAGTGAAGGGAAAAAAGAAGGAAAAAAAAGATGAGATTAAAAAAAAAATAACAGGGGGCCAGACAGTCAAGAGGTTTTTATGCTGTGATAAGAAGGATTAGATGAGTAACATGAAGAATCATTAGAAGATTTAAGTGACATGCTCTGATTCTTTTTATTTTAAAGGTTCACTGTACTGTTATATTGAGATTAGTTGGGAGTGGGGGGGAATGTAAGGAGAACCAATGATTAGCAACCTATTATAATAATTCTGGTACGAAATAATGGTGACTCAACCAGGGTACCAGTAGCAAAAATGGTGAGAAACAGTTTTTAAAGAGAGAAATGATAGGGTTTTTTTCCAGTCCCAGTGATTAAACCCAGGGCCTTGCATATGCTAGGTATATGCTCTACAATGAAGCCATATCCCTATCCCTTTTTTATTTTGTATTTTGACACAGGGTCTCACTCAGCTGCTCAGGTTGGCCTTGAACTTTTGATCCTGCCTCAGCCTCCAGAGTAGCCATAATTATAGGCATATGCTGCCTGTAATAGTTTGATGATATTTGCTGGACAAATGAGATGAGGGGTTTGAGAGAGAGGGAAGTCAGGATACCGAGGTTTTTAGCTTAAAAAACAGGAAGGATGAAATTGCCATTAAAGAAAATGAGGATAGTTGTGTGAGGTGCAGGCTTATGGGGAAGATTAGAAGTTTCCACTGGAAATAAAACTTTGAGATGCCTATTAGATATGTAAATGAGGATGTTTAGTAGACAGATGTGATATTAGAATTAGGGTTCAAAGGAGAGGTCAGAGCGAGAGACACAATCTTAGGAGTGTCATCAATGGACACATGATTTTAAGACATGAGACTGGATCAAGCATCCCTGTAGATAGAAGAGTAGGGACCCAAGAGACACTCCACAGTTAAAAGCAGCTACAGAGACTGAAAAAGAGAAGTCAGTGAGGTAGGGAGGAAACCAGAAGAGGGTGCTGTCTTTAAGCCAAGTGAAGAATTAACGACTGTGTCAAATGCGGCCAACTGGTCAAGTAAGATGAAAATGGAGAGCTAGCCAATGGGTTTACTAACTTGAGGTTATTGTTGACCTTGTCAAGGGCAATTTCAATAAACCAGATTGAAAAGAGAATCGGGGAGGAGGATAGTAAGCAGCTTAAGTACTATATAGACACAACTGCACACATGTAATTGCAGCTACTCAGGAGACTGAGGTAAAAGGATCACAAACTCAAGGCCAGCCTGGGCAGCATAGCAACATAGCAAGACCCTGCATCAAAATAAAATAAAAAAGACAGGGATATAGCTCAGAGGCAGAACTCTTGCCTAGTGCAACAACCTGAGTTCAATCCCCAGTACTGCAAATAAATAAACAACTAGAAAGTAAAATATGGAGCAGTAACTTGGGTAGGGAGGAATGAGATCAAGAATGAGCTTTTTTAAAAAAAATAGATGCATATATCAGATGTGATGGTGCATGCCTATAATCCCAGGACTCAGGGGACTGATGCAAGAGGATTGTGAGTTTAAGGATAGCCTGGACTACATGGCAAGTTAAAGGCCAGCCTGGACTATATAGTGAGAGGCTGTCTCAAAAAAAAAAAAAAAAAGGTCAGATGTGGTGTCACATGCCTGTAATCTACCACTCTAGGAGGCTGAGGCAGGAGGATCACAAATTCAATCTCTAGTAGGGCAATCTAGCAACTAAGACATTGTCTCCAAAGAAACATAAAAAAGGCTGGGGATATAGCTAAGTGAGAAGGCCATGAGTGTAATCCCCAGTACCATAAAAACAAATGAATAATAAAAAGAAATTAGATGCATGCTTATACATTTGATGAAAAAGAGTCAATGAACACAGGAGAAATGGATGATGAAGGAGAAAGGTGAAGAATTGCTTCAATTGGCAAAAGAGAATACTGGAGGGGTTGGCCTTTGATAGGAACATAGATAGGTCATCCACAATTAATAGCAGGCAGGCAGGCAGAGCATGTGGGTTCACAGATACATGTAGGTCTGGGAGCTAATGGAAACTCTCTATGTATTGCTTCCATTTTTAACACAAGGTAGGGTCATATACTATGGGTGAGCAAATGAGAAGGAAGAAATAGAGTCTGGAAGAAAGAGGGGAAGGTATGAAATAATCACCTAGAAAAGCGAAAGAGGGAATGAAATATAATACAATCACCAACTTAAAATACCACCAAAGGTATAGGAGGGTATCAGTTTTGCCATAGACTTGATAGCAATAGATTAACGTTTCAATATTTGCTAAACTGTTAATTAAAAAAACATACTGCTCATTTTATTTACATGCATGATCACTGGTGAGGTTGACTATCTAGTCGTACTATTGGTAGCTATATTTCTTCTTTTATGAATTTTCTGAATCTGTCCTTTGTTCATTATTTCATTACTGGGGCATTAGTATTTTTCTTCAGAGATTTGTATCAATTCCTATGATATTAAAGGAATTATTACAACTAAGTTTTTCATGTGTCTGAAATATTTTGAATCTAATGAAAAATTCCATCAAGCTCCAGTCAGAACCTGATGTCCCCTAATCTGTACAGGAAGGAAGTAGGGACACATTACCTTAAGTGATGCAAGAGGATGTTCTGGTCCTAAAAGGCTCCAGTGAAAAGCAGCCAAATCCTCATCTGGAAGAATGTGGTTACCTACAAAGTATATTTGTCATTTATTGACTGTACAAACATTTTCTTAGAAACTCCAGGCCATAAAAACAGTCCTGGTAGAGAAAATGACCAAATAATTCACATAGGCCTATATTCTTAGTATAATAATTACAGCAGCTGTGTGCTGATTGCCTACTATGTATCATATGCATTACATGTATCATCTTTATAATGATCATGTATGGTACTATTATTTCCATTTTACAGTTAAGAAAACTGAGGTTGAGACAAGTTTGGTAACTTGAACCAAGACTGGCCCACACAAGGTTAAAAAAAAGCTAGGACTGTCTGACTCCAAAGCCCACGCTATTTACCTTATCACCTAGTCGTGTTGCCTTTTATAATGAAAACTACCAAATTACTGATTGCCTAATAAATGCTGAATATTTTATATATCTTATTTCATTTAACTTCATCAATAATAACATGAGGTATTATTATTCCTGTTTTATAAATGAGCAAACTGAAATTGGCAAAATTTGACTTTAGTGATTTACACAGGACCTAATTCTAAAACCTGTGCTGATTCTATTAGATTATCAAATTCTTGTCCTTTGGGATTTACAGAGCAGAGGTCACATCTGAGACAGACATTAATGTTCATGCTGTCAGTACTTGGAAAACCAATTTAAAATATGAACCATCTATATTTACTTTGAAATAAATCTTAAAAACATAAATGGAGGAATAGATAGATATTTGATAAAGCAAGTATAGTATAATGTTAATAGCAGAATATAGGTGGTGAATAAAGGGTTTTTTACTGTAAAATTCTTTTAATTTTACTACATGTTGGGAATTTTTTATAATAGCACAAAGGAAACAAAGAGGAAAAATATAATCAACAATTTGTGCTTCTGATCTAAATTTACACACTGGGGAAGAAATGCGAATGGTCTGAGTAGGAAACCAAAGTTGAAACTTTTGGCCTAAGATATACTCTGCATACGATAGTTATAAAATGTAATAAAAGAAAAAGTTTTATAGCCAAGGGCGGTGGCATATGCACGACACCCCAGGACTTGGAAGGGTAAGGCAGGAGGATCATCCCAAGTTCGAGGCTAGCCTGGGTTACCTAGAGAATTCAAGGCCAGCCTGATCTACATAGTGAGGCCCAGTCACACACACACACACACACACACAAAAACCAGTAAAAAACATTTTAGAAGAATCAAAATGATGTTCTGGAATATCCTGCAACAATCCGTAAGACAAACATGCTGAGTTTTAGTGGTCTACTAAGAAGCCCAAACCCCTGATGGGTTTTCTATAGCAGTTTTTGGCATGAGGACTTTTTTGGGGTTTTTTTTTTGTTTGTTTTTTTTTTGGTAACGGGGATCGAACTTGGCACCTTGCGCTTGGGAGGCAGGCAACAGAACCACTGAGCTAAATCCCCAGCCTGGCATGAGGACTTTAAAAAGATCATGACAAGCTAAATCACTCTAGTCTTCATCCCTTAACAATAGAAGAGGAAACTTTACCAATCACTGGCTTCTCTCCTTTGAAGTACTTACCTAACAGTGCAGCAAATATGGGAAAATTCATGCGCTTCAGACCCAGTTGCTTGGCCACCTCCTGCATCAGGAATTGGTTGGTAGTAAGGTTCTTCCCATTCCAGCTCAACTTCAGAGCATGGGAACTGTAGTAAGAGGGAATATTGTAGAGAGCATACTCGGAGTCATGGGCAAGAAGGCCATGGAAACCATTCTCCCTGAAAAAAGCCACCACTTCCAAATGGTGGTCTTCAAGGCTCTGGAAGACCTAGGAGAGAAAAGAACATGTCATTCCACAGAAATGGATCTGCATCTGGTTAGAAGTCAGGAAGGTTACTAACTACCACATTTTATAATTGGTGAAATTTAAGATTACATGTTGTCGATAGGACTCCTATAAACAAAAACAAACAAAACAAAAGCCACCTCTCAGCCTAGAACTTGATTATTCCTGTAAATGTAGACAGAATTATTTTAACTTTGTATTTTTTATTAGTATATACTTGTCATACATATTGATCACATTCATCATAGGGAATTTGTACCTGTATATATCTTCTTTTTTTCCTGTTCCCCTATTTATAAAAGCTTTGCTTCATTCTATTCTCTTTTTTTTCTTCCTTCCTTTCCCCCTCCCCTTCTCTTGTTCCCCTTCCCATTTGAACAAGTTCTTCCTACTTCCTAACAGCTATTTTCCATTTTGCTTCTTATTTACCCTTTGGGTTTCTCACACAGGATAAACAATGCAATATTTAAACTTGTGTTTCCAATTTATTTCACTTAAGATTATGGTCTCAAGGGCCGGGGATTTGGCTCAGTGGCACTGCGCCTGCCTCACAAGCGCAAGGTCCTGAGTTCGATCCCCTGTACCAAGAACAAAACAAAACAAAACAAAAAGATTATGGTCTCAAGGTGCATCCATGTTCCTACAAATGATTCCAGTTTATCCTTATTTATGGCAGAGTAACAATCCCTTGTATATAAATACTATATTTTCTTTATCCATTCATCTGTTGATGAGCATATGGGCTGTTTCTAAGATTTAGTTATTATAAATTGTGCTGCTATAAACATGGGTATGTGTATCACTGTGGTATGGTGCTTTTAATTCTTTCGGGAAGATACCAAGAAGGGAAATAGCTGGAACAAATGGAATCTCTAGTTTTAGTTTTTTGAGGAATCTCCACACTGATTTCCACAGTGGTTGCACCAGTCTACACTCCCATCAACAGTGTAGAAGGGGCTCCTTTTTGCCCCAAAGCGTCAGTAGCATTTGATACTGGTTGGTTTCTTGATGACAGTTATTCTTTCTGGAGTGAGATGGAATCTTAGTGATTTTTTTTTCTGGTACTGGGAATCTAACTCAGGACCTTGCACTTTCCAGGTAGGCACAGGGCCACTAAGCTAAATCTCCAGCCCTCAGGGTTGTTTCAATTTGCATTTCTTGAATGCCCAGTGATGTTGATCATCTTTTCATATATTTATTTGCCATTTCTATTTCTTCATCTGAGAAGTATCTGTTCATTTCAGATGCCCATTTTTGGATTAGGTTTTTAAATTTGGGGAGGGTCTGATTTTTTTGAGTTCTTCATATATTCTAGATGTTGGTCCTTTGTCTAAGGAGTGAATGGTAAAAATTTTTTCCCATTCTGTGGGTTGTCTCTCTACTCTGTTAGTGGTTTCCTTTGCTATGCAAAAGCTTTTTTAATTTGATGTGATCCCAGTTGTTGAATTCAGAACTATTTCCTGTGTATGTGTTCACTCAATTGCTCAGGTTTTTTTTCACTCCTTTTATGAAACCTGATGTGAGGCTCTTCAAAACCAGAATACTGGCCAGGCATAGTGATGCATGCCTATAATTCTAGTTCTCGGTAGGGTTTGACAGGAATATTACCACAAATTTGAGATCAGCCAAGGATACACAGTAAGTTCAATGCCAGCCCGAACTACCTAGCAACACTCTGTCTCAAAAAAACCCCCCAAAACAAACCTCAGAATGATAAAATTAATATAACATATATTACTTAAGTTTCAAAGAAGAGACCTTTGTTAGAAAAATAATAAAGCTATTATTTATTAACCTGTAGTATATGCCACACATAGTCTACCCACATTAGATACATAGACATGGAAACAGATAGCTAGTTAATTCAGCTAACTTTTTTTTTAAGTTCTTGCTTTACAAGACCATGTCCCAAAGAAAAAAGGTTCCCCCCCCACCCTTAGGAGCATTTTATATCACAGGGTACCCATATGGTATACTTCCAACAGAGGGTCAGAAACTTCACCCCATTGCAGAATGAGGAAAGTAAGGCTACAAGAGGTTGATTGCCCCCAAAGTTGCACAATGAGTGAATGGTAGATAGAATAAAACTCAGGCTGATCTGACATTGTACCAGGCACTTTTCTAGAGAGCACAATTTTTTCTTTTTATGAAACAGAGACAGACTGTTAAGTACCCTTCCTATATATACCTCTATTGCTACACATGAAGACTACCAAAGTTATTTGTATACTGGCTCCCCCAGACTAAGTTCCGTTTTTAGAAAACTTTGTATACAGTTAGTCTAACAGCATAGATACACTGGATAAAGAGGTGACTCACATTCAAAGCAGGATGGCATGAAAATTCATCACAAAACTGAAAAGAGTGCATTATTTTAAATTTATGAATTATTTCTAGAGTTTTCTATTTAATATTTTTGGACCACAGGTAAACATAGGTACCTGAAACCATAGAAAGTAAAACCATAGAAGGCTAGGTCTGGTGGTGCACGCTTGTAATCCCAGCACTTGGGAGGCTGAGGTAGGATTGCCATGAGTTCAAAACCAGCCTGAAATGTAAAGAGAGACCCTGTCTCAAAAGAAAGTAAAACCATAAAGAGGGTACTACTGTATCTCCTTTTCTTTTTTAAATTTTTATTATTATTATTATTTTTTGAGACAAGGTCTCACTATGTAGTTCAGGCTAGCCTTCAACTCACTATGTAGTCCAAACTGGCCTTGAACTCATGGCGATCCTCCTGCCGCCTCAGCCTCTCGAGTGCTGGGATTATAGGCGTGTACCATCATGCTCAGCATGTATCTCCTTTTAAAGACACTGGATAAAACGGTAAGGCTCACAGGTCAAGGAACTTGACCAAAGCCTCAGAACTAAAATGTGAAGCTGGTCAACAAAGACACAAAAATATATTCAACATCACTAATCTTTAGAGAAATGTCAAAGCCATGAGAAACCACGTAATACCCACTAGCTACATGTGAAGAATTTTTCATTACGGAAAATTTTAAACATACAAAGAGCATAATTTAATGAACTTCAATGACAGCATTATACAGTTTCAACTGTTATCAAAGTTAAACCATTCTTGTTTCATCTATCTTGTCCCCCTTTTTACATATTGATTTTTAAAAACCACAAAAAATTTACCATTGTATTTTGTTTCTATGAATTTGACTACTTCATATAGTTCATAAAATGGAATTGTGTAGTGTTTGTCCTTTGTGACTGGTTTCACTTAGTATAATATCCTCTAGATTTATCCATGTTGTAGCACCTAACAAGATTTCTTTCTGATTTTGTTTTTTGTGATACTGGGGATGGAACCCAGGGCCTTCACACTGAGCTATATTCCCCAACCCTTTTTATTTTTTGAGAAGGGGTCTGGCTAAGTTGCTAGGTTGCCCAGGCTGGACTCCAACTTGTGATCTTCTTATTTCAGCCCCCCAGAGTGCTGGGATTATTAGGTGTGTCACTATGCCTGGCTGATTTCTTCCATTTTTAAGGTTGAATAATACTCTGCTGTGAGCTTGTACCACATTTTGAGTATCCATTCATTTACTGATGGACATATGGGTGGCTTTCAACTCTTGGCTATTGTGAATGACACTGTTATGAATATGAGTATGGAAATATTTTTTTGAAATTCTCCTTTCAATTCTTTTAAACACATACTCCTGAAGTGGAACTGTTGAATCATGCTACTTCTACTGTTTCCAAGAGTGGTTGCATTATTTTACAATCACACCAACAGCAGAAAAGTGTTACAATTTTCCCCCATCTTGACAACATTTCAATATTTATTTATTTTTTTTTTTAGAGTAACTATCCTACTGGGTGTGAAACTCACTATGGTTTTGATTTGCATTTTTCTGAGAATTAGTGGTGTTGAGCATCTTTTCATATACTTATTTGTCATTTCTGACATATTTTTAAAGCAAATTCCAGATATCAAATTACTCATAAATACTTCATTATCTACCTCTCAAGAAAGACGAAGGAGTGAAGGGAGGGGAAGGGGAAAGGAAAAGAGGGAAAGGAAAAACTATGAGAAAAGAAAAAAAAATGGAAATGAAATCTATGTAAATAGGGAAGGGCGGACGGGGTGAAGGGTGCACAGGTAATGGGGAAAAAAATAAGAACCAAGATACATCATGTACAGGTACAAACACCCAATGATAAATGTAAACGAATTGTATACCTAAAATGTACCAATAAAAGAACAAAAAAAAAAGAAGGGCTTTAAAATAACATAAGCACAATACCATTATTACACTCAATAAAATTAACAAAATTTTTTTGTGTGTGTGTGTGGTAGTGGAAATGGAATCCAGGACCTTGTGTGGACTGGGCAAGCTCTCTAGCACTAAGCTACATTACCAGCCTTTTAAATTTTATTTCGAGGTAAGGTCTTTTTTTTTTTTTTTTTTGGTTCTGGGAATTGAACTCAGGTCCTTGGGCTTTCAAGGCAGGTGGTAGGTAGTACCACTGAGCTAAATCCCCGGCCCATGAGCTAAGAGCTTGATAAGTTGCTCAGGCTGGCCTTGAACTTGTGATCCTTCTGCCTTAACCTCCCAAGTATCTGGAGTTACAGATATGCACCATGATGGCTGGCAACAATAGCTTAATATTATAATATCCAGTCCAAATTTAATTTTCCATGACTGCTTCAGAAATGTCTTTGATAGTTGGTTCGTTCAAATCAGGGGCTACATATTGTTCATATGATGCATGTGGTTGATATAGCTTCCAAGTGTCTTAATTTATACCAGTTCCCCTCCTGTTACGCCATTTATTTGTTGAAAAAATATTTTCATTTTTTTTCTTTTTCTTTTTTCTGTTTTTTTGAGACGGGGTCTTGCTAAGTAGTCAGGCTGGCCTCAAACACCTCATTCTCAGCCTCCTGAATGCTGGGATTACAGGTATGTACCACCATGCCTAGCTAAATTTTTCAATTACCAAAATAATATAGATTATTTAACAAATGGTGTGGGGATAACTGGAGAATCATTCGAGAAAAAAAAAAGTACATCTATATCTCACACTTCAACCAGGACAACCATAAAAATAATAGAAGACATATACTGTGATCACAAAGTAGGGAATGTTTTTAAGTACAGTCATATGCCATATAATCTTTCAGCCAAAGACAGATCACACATATAAGGGCGTCCTATAAGGTTAAAATGAGGCTGAAAAGTTTCTATAGCCTCATGATATCACACCTGTCTTGACATGCATAATACGTTTTTCACAAGTTTATGGTAACAATGCAAACAAACCTACTGCACTGCCAGTCATATAAAAGTATAGCATATACAAATATGTAATAGTATGAAATAATCGATAATGGTAATAAACACCTATGTTATGGGTTTATTATTTACTGTATCTTTCATCATTAGTTTATTCCTTGTACTCTTAAAAATACTATTTACTATAAAGCTGTACGCAGTGTTATGCCAGCAGCAGCCTCATACATCTGATAGTTATCATGTCTCTTATAATTTTTCCTTATGTCTGATTTAATCTCACATTGTTTTGCTCCTCCTGGATGTAGGAGCTACAGACAAACACACACACACACAAACACACACACACCATATAACCTGTGTACATAGGTATGCAGTAGGCTATTTAATCTGGGCTACTGCTGAGGTAGGACAGAAGACAAAAGATAGGTAAAAAAGGAGATAAAGAAATCATAACTTAGAATTTGCACTTTGTAAGACTGTAACTTCTAGGATTTAGCTGAAGTCACCCAAGACAGCCCCATGCCAACATTCCTCGGCTAGATTTATGCCTCTTCCCTATGAGACCCATTACTAAAAGGTCATAAATTGGCTCAATTAAGAAAGTAAGGTATAGGAGCCTGGCTTTGAGATAAGGACTATCCCAGTGTCAAGTTCTTGGCCAGATTTACTCCTTCCCTGCCAGAGCCATCAATAAAAGGCCATACACAGAAGGTAGTCCAGTGCGGTGGTGCTGCGATTAGCTTCATTGCAGACCTTGAACAAGCAACAGAGAGGTGGACAGGTGTCCCAAATTACGTAGATGACTGCAGAACCTGGAAAAGCTGTTGCCGCTATTGATACCTCCATCCAGCAGGGCAGGATGGCCATGTCCCAGGAATCACTGAGCTTCAGGGATGTGTTTGTGGACTTCACCCTGGAGGAGTGGCAGCAGACGGACTCAGCTCAGAAGAACCTCTACAGGGATGTCATGCTTGAGAACTACAGCCACCTGGTGTCCGTGGGGTATCTAGTTGGCCAACCAGATGAGATCAGCTTGGGACAAAGAGAAGAGGCCTGGGGGTCAGACAGAGGAACCCAGATGAGGAGCTGTCCAGGTGAGCACACACCAGATGTATCCATTTTTGCCTCATGTATTTTGAAGTGCTGTTATTAGAAGTCTGGCAAGTTGATGGGTGGATAGATAACAACAAGGAAAGCCAAGACAACCCCCCATGACAAGCTGCATTCAGAGACAAGGAAATACTGAAGGATGAAAGGGGCTACGAATGCAGAACATGCAGAAAAATCATGTATCTGAGCACAGACTTTGTCTACATAAGACAAAGACTCCCTAAATATCATTCATGGAGAAGGTACTCAACATAATTTAAACTTTCTTAGTTAAAACAAAAGCTATGTAAGAAAGATAATGGGTGTAAGTCATATTGAAAATTATGTCTCCACTCTAATCTTGATAAAGCTAAACCTGCAGAGAAATTCTTTGAAACCCATCAACAAGGAAAAACTCTCCACCATAAGGAAGCTTTTAATAAAAGGTAGAGAATTCAAGGTGGAGAGAAACTCTATGAATGTGGAAAAATATTTATCCAGAAAGCATGCCTTGTGCACCAAAGAAGTCACACTGGAGAGAACCCTTATGAAAGCTGTGAATTTGCAAAAGCCTTCAGCCAAAAGTCAACCTTCGAACGCACAGAATTGAAAAGCCCTACGAATGCAGTGAATGTGGGAAAATCTTTATCCAGAAGGCACCACTCATTAAACATTAAAAGATTCATACAGGGGAGAGACTTTAAAAGTATTAAATGTGGAAAATCTTTCAGTGTAAAATCAACTCTCATTGTACAACTCAGAACTCCCACAGGAGAGAAGTCCTGTGAATGCAGAGATTGTGGCAAAGCCTTCAAGGGAAAGACCTCTCATTAAACATCAAAGAAGTCATTTAGGAGATAAAATGTAAAACCCATGAATAAACCTTTAAGTGAGAGAACTGTCCATTAGTTATGTTGTCATAGTGCGCATCCAAGAATTCATTCAAAATAATTTTGTAAACCATGAGTCAGCCTTCAAAAAATTGCTCAGCCTTCATTAGATTTAGGGAAACTTAATGTTATAATATTCAAAACATGGAATAAACATAAATTCTTCACTCAGAAAAAAAAAATAAAAGACCATAAATTGGCCCAATTAAAAGAGCAAACAAAAGGTTGAGCGAATCCAGAAAATATTTAAATCACCTATTTAAAAAACAAAACATGCCTGCAAATAGGCTGGTTCCCTTTTGAGAGGGAAGATGGGTGGGCGCTTTTTTCCATAGCTTTTCATCCCCTCAAGAAAAGTATAAATGTATTCAGTTCCACACTGAACACCCACACTCCCCCCCCACTTTATTTTTTTTTTGGTACCGGGGGACCTTGCGCTTAAGAGGCAGGTAGCAGAACCACTGAGCTAAATCCCCGGCCCCACACTCCCTTTTTGAGTGTGTCCTGTACTTTCTGTCTTTTCCCAACCAACCCTACTTGTGTCTCTGGCACATCCTCAAAATTCTTTTTTCTGCAATGAGAGTCAGGGAGCCTGCTACAGCGAGGTGGTTAAATTGGGGAAGGCTCAGAGCCAAACCGGTGCCTGTAAGTATCTTCTATGATGCTCATATAACAAAATCACTTAATGACAGTTCACAGAACATATTCCTGTTGCTAAGCAACACAGGACTGTATAAGAGAAAATCTGGGCTAGGCGTGTTGGCACACTACCTGTAATCCTAGCATCCCGGAGGCTTAGGCAGGAGGATCTCTGTGAGTTCCAGGCTAGCCTGAACCACATAGTGAGACCCTGTCGCACAAAACCAAAAAATGAAGAAAATCTGTAACACAAAAGAAAAAGATCAATTCTCTTAAGTAGATAAAAATCAAACATTTCCACACTATGAAGCATAAATTACTGGCTAAAGAATAAGAAAAAAAACCCCAAACAATTATGCTTGTGAAAAGAAAGTTTAAGTAAACTCAAAAAGACAAATGACAAAAAAAAGACAAATGACAAACTGAAAAAAATTTGAAACTCAAAGCAGAGGGCCAATTTCCTCAATAGAAAAGAAGGGAGAAAAAAACAATTGAAGAGAATATTTCACAAGACAGGAAACACACATAGATCTTAAGCATATAAAAAGATGATCAAACTCACCATGATGAGAAGTGAAAATGAAAACAATACTGAAACATGTTAGTTCATGTAGAAGATGAGAAAACAACATATTGATGAAAGAAACAGGTGCTAACAAATATTGCTGGTAGAGTATAAATGATAGAATCTCTAGGGAGAAAAATCTTGTAAGATCTTTCAAAATTACAAACATACATGTGGTTTGATGCAGCAATTGTGCTTTGAGGGATTTACCTTTTATATATGTAAAGCATTTGTAACAACAATGCAAGTGCTTAAAGTGTGAGCAATTACTTTGCAAATACTGTATACAAAATATTCACTGCAGTACCATCTGCAACAGTTCAGAACTAAAAACCACCTAACTCATTGTACATCAATAAGGGACACTAGTTAAATTATATATGTACAGTAGAGTAGTGTGGAAAAAATGTGACAGAACTCTATGTATACATGTAGAAAACTTACTGAGCTATATTTTAAAAAGCAAGATACAAGGGGCTGTGGATGTAGCTCAGTGGCAGAATGCACGTTTATTATGCGCAAAGCTCTGGGTTCAATCCCCAGAACTAAAAAAAAAACCTTCAAAAATAAACAAAAGTATAAAATATTATGTATAGAATACTGTTTGAAGAATATTTGCTATTAAAAACAAGGCATACTGGTCACTAGGATGTTTATTCAAAAGAAGACTGGATTTTTTATTTTTGAGATACAGTAAGTCCCTGACTTATAAACAAGTTCCACTGTCCAGGAATATTTGTAAATTGGATTCATTCCTAAGTAGGACATAGTGAGTCTTATACACCCTTTGCCAAAAAAAATACAATGTAAAGCATAAAAAACCAACCACACAAAAATATTGTAAATAAATTATTTTCACATTTACAGTTACCTTATAATGGTGGTACAGTACAGTACAACTACACAGCTACTTCCACCGTTTGCATCTATGAATGTTCATAACATGAGGTCCATTCATATCTGTGAAAGTTCACAATTTGCATGCTTGTAAACTGGGATTTACTATACTGAGGATTGAACCCAGGATCTTCAAATGCTAGGCAAGAACTCTACCACTGAGCTATACCTACAGCCCCAGGTTCAATTTTCAACCACTATTTATTACACCAGGCACCAATCTAGGTGTGGGGATGTAGCAGTGAACAACAGACAAAAATCCCACTGGTTGTTGTGGTGCTTATCTATAATCCGAGCACTCTGGGAGGCTGAGGTAGGAATATTACAAGTGCTACCCTACCTAAGTATATAATTTAGTGACTTAGTGAGACCCTGTCTCAAAATAAAAAGGGGTAGGCATGTAAGCAATCCTCATTATATAGGAGAGAAAAACAGTGAGTGAGAGAGAATATGAATCCTTGTTCTTGTGGGGCCGACACTGTAGTAATTGATACAGTATTTCAAGATGACAACTAGGCTAGGAGATTTACATGTCTCATTGATCCTTGAAGCCTTGTGAGATGAGTATTATATCCCTTTCATTTTTCTAAACATAGAAAACTGAAGGTTGAAAAATTTTAGTGACTTGGCCCAAAACATACAGTAGCAATATGGTAGAACTTGGATTGAGATCCAGTGAGGACTGTCTTGAAAACAATGCTTTTTCCATCAAATATGTTGTTTATCAAATAAAGGCAACTGGAAAACTTTACAATTGATCTCAGATCAATTCACAAGTAATAACAATAAACATCAGGGCACAAAGACTAACTAGGTTGTTAGTCCTTTGGTGGTAGAATTATGATACAGCCATCTGTCTTTAGTACTCTGCCTGGACCACAGAAAGTGAAAACAAATGCTTGTTATTCAAAGTAACTTCAGACCAAAGGCAATCTGGCTTTCTGACCTCTGTAATACTTGACTTCCTTCAGCATGCCCATATTCTGTTGGGATATAAGCCTTTCCATCATCTATCACATTAAAAACATTCAGCTGCTGTCTGATTCACCACAGGTTTCTGTGGTCCACCTTCTCCACCCATTCTCAAGTTCAGTCAAAAAGAAATCACAGATGACAAGAAAGCATCATCTTGTAAAAAAATTCTAGAAGAGGGCCGGGGATTTAGCTCAGTGGTTTCGCCGCCTGCTGCACAAGCGCAAGGACCCAAGTTCGATCCCCAGTACCGAAAAAAAAAAAAGAAAAGAAAATTCTAGAAGAGAGAGATTATATGTAAGGCTGTGTTAGCAACAGAAATATTGATGATAAACTTTTCAACTGCAAAGCCTATGTGCCTTGAAGCCTAACTACTGAATAGTATGAAACTACTGTTAATGTATCACTATACACTGCAGTTCAACAACCACTGAGATAAAACTGATCTGAGCCAAATCAAACCTCTTTCTTTTTTTTAAAAAAAAGACAAAATTGATAATCACAAGGCGAAAGAATAATGTATAAAAATAACAGCAACAAAAACCATAGCCACTCGGAGATTTGATGTTCAGATGCTGAAATATACCAATGTGAGGAAGGGAAGAAGGAAGGAAGTGGGTCCCAGGGACCCAGCAAGTATCTGAAGTGAGAATTGAAGTCCACAGGAAAAGCAAGGAGACTTCAACAAAAAAGAGGTGGCAAGTGATTTCTCCCTCACCCCTGACTCAATGCATGGGAAGGGCAGCTCAAACCTGCAGATAGGCGATGACTACTGGCGACCCCAGAGGCCTCAACAGAGAAACACAGCAGTGGAAGAGAGCAGTGGACATAGCAGACTGCAGTGGTTGGTGAGTTATTCAGGATCAGATGTCCCCAGAAGAGGTTGATTAGTTGGTAGCTGTCAGGTAGCCATCTTGGAGAGGGGCTAACTGAACGTGGAACTCAGAGCAGCTGTGGGCTGACTCCATCAGGGCGAGACAGAACCCAGTTCAAGTTGGCAGGAGGTCAAGGAGCCAAGTTCAAGCTGGCAGGGAGCTGAGTTCAAGCCTGCAGGAGGCACATGGGGTGTTTGCAGGCTGAACAGATCCGATTCCAGCCTCACAGCAAGAAACCATCTGAAACTTTAGAACTAAAGGTGCAGGCTTGCTGGGATTACCTACAACCCTGCTGTAAATCTACAGCGGGCTTACTGGGATTAATCAACATGGATCTAGGCTGTACCAGTGTACCAATTTGTGTACCAGTGACAGCAGACTCAAACCTTTTGAAGTGGACTTCTTTTGTATTTTTTCTTATCTTTCATTTTGTTTTCTTTTTTCTTGAATGTTTGTTCTTGTTTTTATACAAGTGTGAACATTGTTTCTAGTTTTTTTGTTGTTCTGTACTGTTCCTATTTTGGTTTTTTCTTTCTCTCCTGTTTTCTTTACCAGTTCTCCAAAGTTTGCATTACCTTCCTTTGTCCTCCAGCCTTGATTCTAATCTCTTCCTCTTCTTCTATTTTTCCCCCTAACCTCTTGTAAATATTCTCCCCCGAGGGTAAAAATCACCATACTGAGGGCATATTTACTGTATACAATTTTCTGGTTTTTAGATTTTGTTATACAATCACAAATCTAGTTGATACAGTTGAAGATGGCAAATTAAGTTACCACAGTTTGTCATTTTCTAGGCTGTGAACATGCATAACAGATGAAATTAAAGAAGAAATTAGTTTCTACAATTACACGAGAATGCCAATACAACATACCGAAACTTATTGGACACAATGAAAAGAAGTCCTAAGAGAGAAATGTATAGCAGTGAATTCCCACATCAGAAAAACAGAGAGCTCAAATAAACAACCTAAGGTTGAACCTCAAGCTTCTAGAAAAAGAAGAGCAGGGCAAGCCCAAAATTTATACAAGGGAGGGGATTATAAAGATCAGAGCAGAAATCAATGCAATTGAGACTAAGAAAACAATACAAAGAATTAATGAATCAAAGAGTTGGTTCTTTGAAAGATTAAATAAAATTGACAAACCCTTAGGCAATCTTATCAAAAAAAGAGAAGACTCAAATCCATGCAATTAGGAATGGAAAGGGTGAAATCAAAACAGATCCTGTAGAAATTCAGATCATCCATACCTACTTCAAAAACCTGTACTCAAAAAAGACAGAAAACACAGAAGAACTGGGCACATTACTGGATATATATGAATTACCAAAGCTGAACCAAGAAGATATAAAAATTCTAAATAAACCAATATCAGTAAATGAAATTAAAGATGTAATTAAAAACCTACCAACTATGAAAAGTCCAGGTCCTGACAGATTCATTGCTCAATTCTATAAGAAACTTAGAGAGAAGACATAATGTTACTACTTCTCAAACTCTTTAATGAAATGGAAAGGGAAGCAACACTCCCAAATACATTGATAGAGGCAAGCATTACCCTGATACCAAAACCAGAGAAGGATCCAACCAAAAAAGAGAATTACAGTCCAATCTCCCTAATTAACATAGATGCAAAAATCCTCAATAAGACACTGGCAAACAGAATCCATCAAAAATCATTAAAAAGGTTATACATCATGACCAAGTAGGACTCATCCCAAGCATGCAGGGATAGTTCAACATATGCAAATCAATAAATGTAAAACACCATATTAACAGAGCCAAGAACAAAAACCATATGATCATCTCACTAGACACAGAAAAGCATTTGACAAAGTCCAACACCCATTCATGATAAAAACTCCACAGAAAATGGGAATAGATGGTCTTTATCTCAATCTGTTAAAAGCTGTCTATGAGAAACTAACAGCCAACATCATACTAAATGAACAAACACTGAAAGCTATCACTCTAAAATCAGGAACAAGACAAAGATGTCCACTGGCGGAATATCACAAGCCCTGACTTTAAATTATACTACAAAGCTATGGTGATAAAAACAGCATGGTATTGGCAAAACAACAGATCTGAGGATCAACAGAACAGACTAGAGGAGGCAGAAACAATTCCAGACATACTCAAGCACCTTATCTTTGACAAAGGAGCAAAGAAAGACACAGGAAGAAAGACAGCCTCTTTAATAAATGGTACTGGAAAAACTGGCTTTCCACATGCTGATGATTGAAACTAGACCCATGTCTTTCACCATGCATGAAACTAAAATAAAAATGGATCACAGATCTAAATATTAAAACAGAAACACTAAATCTGCTGGAAGAGAGAACAGGTAGAATGCTTGAGGACGTAGGAGTAGGCAAAGACTTCATGAACAAAACCGAGAGCACACAGGAAATACTACAAAGAATCAACAACTGGGACCTCATCCTATTAAAAAGCTTTTGTAAACAAGAGAAACCACCAACAGAGTGAAGAGACAACCCACAGAGTGGCAAAAAGTTTTTACCAGCTATTCAGGTAAAGGACTATTATCTAGAATATATAAAGAACTCAAAAAAAATCAGACCCCCCCCAAATTTAAAGACCCAATGCAAAAATAGGCATCAGAAATGAAAAGACACTTCTCAGATAAAGTACAAATGACAAATAAATATATGAAAAAAATGTTCAACATCACTGGCCATTCGTGAAATGCAAATTAAAACAATGCTGAGATTCCATCTCACTCCAAAAAGAATGGCTGCTATCAAGAAATCAACCAATAACAAATGCTGGCGGGCCTGTGGGCAAAACGAAACCCTTCTCCACTCTTGGTGGGAGTGTAGACTGGTGCAATCACTGTGGAAATCAGTGAGGAGATTCCTTAAAAAACTAAAACTAGATGTTCATTTGATCCAGCTATATGTCTTCTTAGTATCTTCCCGAAAGAATTAAAAGCATCATACCACAAAGATATATGCACACCCAGGTTTATAGCACCACAGTTTGTAATAGCTAAATCTTGGAAACAGCCCAAATGCCCTTCATTGGATGAATGGATAAAGAAGATGTGGTTTTTTATACAATGGAATACTACTCTGCCACAAAGGATGAGCTTCAGACATTTATAGCTAAATGGATGGACCTTGAGACTATACTCTTAAGTGAAATAAATCAGACACACATGTTTAAATACTGCAGTTTCTCTGGTGTGAGAAACTGAAAGTGGAAATAAGGGCTGAAATGTATAATGGATGTTGGAAAATGGGAAGTGTTCAAATGTGAAGGGGAACAAGAGAGGAGGGAAGGAGAAAGGAAAGGACAAGAAAAAAAGTGAAATAGAAGGAAAAAATGGAAACAAAGCTTTTGTACAATGGGGAGGTAAGGGGGCTTAAGGGAGGAATGGGATTAAATAAAATTTAATTTAAAAAAATGTCCAGTGCTACCACTCTTATTCAATATAGTTCTGGAAACATTAGCCAGAGCAATTAGACAAGAGAAAGAAATAAAAGGAAAAAGGATTGGAAAGGAAGAAGTTCAATTATCATTATTTGCGGATGACATGATATTCTACGTAGAAGACCCCAAAAACTCCACCAAAAGACTTCTAGATTTAATAACCAAATTCAGTAGTGCAGCTGGATGCAAAGTCAACATTAAAAAATCAATAGCATTCCTGTACGCAAATAACAAATTCACTGAGAGAGAAGTTAGGGAAATAATAACTTTCACAATAGCATCCAAAAAAATGAAATATCAAGGAATCAATTTAATGAAGGAAGTAAAAGAGCTTTACATGGAAAGCTACAATACTCTGAAAAAAGAGATTGAAGAGTATATCAGAAAATAGAAAGATAACATTTATTCTCGGGTAGGAAGAACCAATATAGTAAAAATGGTCATACTTTCAAAATTGTTCTACAGATTTAATGCAATCCTGGGCCAGGGATTTAGCTCACTGGTTCCGCTGCCTGTCTCACAAGTGCAAGGACCCAAGTTCAATCCCCGGTACCAAAAAATAATAATAATAATAATAATGCAATCCTGATCAAAATACCAAGAGTGTATCTCACAGAATTAAAGAAAACAATCCTCAAATTCATTGAGAACCAGAAGTAACCTAAAATAGCAAAAGCAATTGTGGGCAACAAAGGCAAGGGAGGAGGCATCACAATCCCTGAATTGAAATTATACTACAAAGCTACTGTGATAAAAACAGTAAGGTACTGGCAAAAAAAGACCCCCCCCATTTAAGGACCCCATCCAAAATGAGCATCTGAAATGAACAGATACTTCTCAGATGAAGTAGAAATGGCAAATAAATATATGAAATGGGGCCGGAGATTTAGCTCAGTGGCACTGCACTTGCCTCTCAAGTCCAAGGTCCTGAGTTTGATCCCTGGTACCCAAAAACATAAATAAATAAGTGAAATGAAATGAAATGAAAAAAAATGTTCAACATCACTAGTCATTTGAGAGATGCAAATTAAAACAATACTGAGATTCCATTTCACTCCAGAAAGAATGGCTATTATCAACAAATCAACCAATAACAAATGGTGGTGGAGCTTTGGGAAAAAAGGAACCCTTCTCCACTGTTAGTGGGAGTGTAAGTAGAATGGTGCAATCACTGTGGAAATCAGTGTGGAGATTCCTCAAAAAACTAAAACTAGAAGTTCCATTCGACCCAGTTACTCCCCTGTTGGGAATCTGCCTGAGAGAATTGAAAGCATCACAGTACAGTGATATGTGCATACTCATGTTTATAGCATCTAGGTTTGTAATAGCTAAATCTTGGAAACAGCCCAAATGCCCATTAACTGACAAATGGATAAAGAAAATGTGGTTCTTTTATACAATGGAATACTACTCTCCCATAAAGGATAAGCTTGAGACATTTCTAGATAAATGGATGCACCTTGAGCCCATACTCTTGAGATAAATTGGACACACATGTTTAAATACCATGTTGTTTCTTTGGTGTGAGAAACAGAAAGTGGAAATAAGGATTAAAATGTATATGAGATATTGGGAAATAGGAAGAAAATGTTCAAATGAGAAGGGGAATGGGGATGGGGGTGGGAGAAGGGTCAATGAAAAAAAGAAGAGAAAGAAAAACTGGAAACAATGCTTTTGTAAATAAGGAGGGAAAGAGTGGTCCAAGGGTGGGATGGGCAAAAGAGAAGCAAGATATATCATGTACAGGTACAAATAATCTATGGTGAATATTATCATTAGATATATCTAAAGTGTACCAATAAAGGTTTTGCTTAAAAAAAAAACCATAGCCAATTCAAGGGAACACTGATACAGCGGCCCCCCAATTGTAGAAATTTAAATTATTTATGTTCACATATATGGTTGAGCCTTTGTCATGAAACATAGCAATCATGTTGGAGATAGTAAAATACTGATCCAGTGTTCAGTACTCTATTAGAATGCTAATTTTAATTTGTGACCACTAAATTTTACTATACTTAATTATTTTTAGGCTACTGGGGCCAGCCTATTTCTGTAGGTGAAGCATTCTGCCATGTGAAAACATCCTAGGAAAACTTAAGATTTTAAAAAATCTGTGTGGCTCATCTGTGGGCTGGAAACTGTATTTTGATACCAATTTTTGTAATCAGTGAATATAGCTGGAGTTGTGGCATCCAGTGGACCCATGCTGAAACTGAAGTTATGAAAAAAAAAAAAAAAGAAACTGAAGTTATGGGGATAAACCATGGGCAAGTCACTTAGCTTCTTCAGCTGTAAAATGGAGATGTGACTAATTTCTACCCAGTTATAAGAGTTATGAATTATTTTTTATATAATACCTGGTATACAAGCTGTGAAAAAGTACTTATGAAATAATTCAGTCAGTTCTGAAGAGATGAAGTCTATGGTATGTATTACTGCCTGGAGGTCCTTAGAACTCAAGAGACCAGTAGATATCAGAATAGGCACATGTTTCACCCAAAGCAAATCTTCAGGATTGAAAAGTCAGAAGGACTGATGAAAGGTACCATTACAAATAAGAGAAGAAGAGTTCAAGAGAGCTTCTGGGTTAACCCACAGAAGAAGACAAAAATCGCAGAGAAGACAATGATGAGAAATTTCTAAGAGTCCTTAAACCAGGGGCTACAAATGCTTATAGGAACTAACATGAGTGAATGGAAGAGGCTTCCAGAAATGCAATTTTAAACCCAATATTGACAGGGTGTTAACAATATATACATGGAATACATTGTTGTTTACACTGTAAATTAGAAACACAAGTTTAGAAATAGACAAATTTGATTACTACATTTCTTTTTGTAGTCTATTCTCCTTTGATTTGGAACAGGAAGTCTGATGCATATACATGCCAAGAGGTCAGTTAGGTCTTATATTTTTATGTTACAATGTATAGAGTTTAGTCTAATCCTTTCACTGGGAGTAATGTGATCCCATTTCATAATGGAAAACAACTGTTTAGAAATGCAGACATTTCCATCTGTCTCCCCCAACCACTCTGTGTTCCACAAGAGAAATCACCTGTCAATACTGGCATCCCCAGTACTCTTGACTGGGTCTGGATCTAACAGGTAATGAGTGTTCACTAAGTTAAAGTGAATAAGCCAGGTGTCATGGCACTTGCCTACAATCTCAACCTTTGGGAGGCTGTGGCAGGAGGATTGCTATGAGTTTGAGGTCAGCCTGGGCTAAATAGTTCAAAGCCAGCCTGAACTACATAGTGAGATCCAGTCTCAAAAAACCAAATAAATGTACACACTTCCAAACACAAACACTTTACATAGTGTTTTTATATTTAAAGTAACTACTCCTAAAATATTTATAGAATTCTGGTATCTCAATAGCATCATGCTCTATTTTTAGTACCATAGCAAAGTAATTCAATATTGCCACTGCAGTTCTTCTTTCACACCATGAACATTAATTGAGAAAGGCTAACTGCAAAAAATTCATTTGTTTCCATAAAACACGTCTGAGAGCCTTTTCTAGAATTCAAGGCAACTCCACAACTGTGCGAATATAATTTAAGCCATTACTTTCATTTCTTAGAAACCAACTTCAGCAAAGGAAAGTCAGCCAGATTATTCTTGCCAAATGAATTTTGCAAAAGCATAATTTTGTTATCAATGGACAAATACCACCACACACTTGTGACAGTATTTTTGAACAACCTGCTTTTATTCAAAGCATCTAGATGAGTTGTAAAGTCAACCAAAGAAGGCAAATATCTTATTTTAATCTTCACAAGAGTGCTAAATGTCCTCTAGATGCCAAACAAGTCATCTTTTCCAGTATCTTGAGTACTGTGCCTCAACTAAGCCAATCAACTTCCATACAACAACAGGGCAGATTTTCATAACATGCACCTAATAATTCATTGAGCAAAGTATTCAACTCTGGTGTAAATCATAATGTTAATCACTAGTTCCTGACCTGATTCATTTTGAAAAAATTCAAAATGAATTATAACATTCCTATAAGTTTAGGTCCTTAGAAAGTCTGCTTCAAATAAGAGAGTTTCCTAAGTCCAACAGTGACTCTACTATATAAGCACTACCTGTAGTCATACAGTGTTTACTTATTTTGACCAACTAATATTAAAAATTCTAAGACTTGGGCCGGGGATTTAGCTCAGTGGTTTCTGCCTGCCTCACAAGCACAAGGTCCAGACTCTGATGCCCGGTATCAAAAAAAAAAAAAAATCTAAGACTTGGCTGAAGGTATAGTTCAGTGGCAGAGCACTTGACTAGCATGCACAAGGTCCTGGGTTCCACCTCCAGCATAGGAAAAAAGAAAAAAGGAAAAGAAAAAAGAAAAAAAAATGAAGACTTTTATCAACACACAAAATCCACATTTCTAGAAGTACCCATGACAGGCTTCAAGCCATAAAATTAGGTTATATCAAAATTCTTAATATCTAAGTTATAACAAGCTGCAATGATTCTCAAATATGGCACAAATGAAAATCTGCTAGAAGTCTTGTTAAATCAGAACAATGAGGGCTGGGATGGTAGCTCAGTGATATAGTCCTTGCCTAGTATCCACAAGATTCTGGATTTGACCACCAGTGTGCGTGCGTGCCTGTGTGTGTGTGCACGTGCACACACACACACACACACACACACACACACAAAATAAGACAAGACCTGATGAGCTTTACCCATAGTTTATGAGGCTCAGGGTCTCTCATACGCTGCAATGAAGTTGTCAGCCATAGCTGCAGTCATCTCAAGGCTTGACTGGGGATGAATCTACTTCCAAGCACTCACATGGTTGTTGGAAGGATTCAGTTTCTTGTGGATTACTGGACTGAGTGCCTCAGTTCTTCCCTGGCTGTTGGTTGGAGGCAGCCCTCAGTTTCTTGTCATGTGAGCGTTTCCATTAGGGCAGCTCACAACATGGGAGCTTGCTTCATCACAGTGATCAATCAGGACAGAGAAAAGAAGTGGGGGTGAGGGAGAATGGAGGGGAGTAGGGAGGGAGGGAAGGAAGAAGGGAGGGAAAAAAGGAGGGAGCGAGGGAGGGAGAGAGAGAGAGCACAAACAAGATGGAAGTCATAGTTTTTTATAATCTAATATGGGAAATGACATCTCATTGCTTTCATTGTAATCTGCTCTTTAGAAAAGAAAGTCACTAGGTCCAGCGCACATGCTAGAAGGGGGTGGGGAAGGGATTACACAAAGGTATGAATGCCAGGAGGGGGAATCATCAGGTGTGTAGAAGATGTCTATTATGAATCACAAATACCACTGGGTCACTGTGTCAGGAAGTGGTAGAGGCCAATAAATGAAGACCTTATGGCTAACCCAAAGGAGACAGCCAGTGTTGCCAGAGGACCCGGTATTTTAAGAGTAGTTGGAAAGTCACACATTTTTGGAATATTTCACATTTTTAAAAAGTTGTCAAAAAATTCATGAAAGAAATGTGTGCATGCATCATATATGATCTATGGGCTGCTAGTTTGCCAAGTTTGCTACAGCCTTTGTAATTTCTTTACTTTTTTTTTTTTAGGTACTGGGGATCGAACTTGGGACCTTGTGCTTGCGAGGCAGGCGGTGGAACCAGAGCTAAATCCCCGGCCCTGTAATTTCTTATGTACAAACGAGAGGGCAAGGGTTTGGGTGTTTGCCATGCAAATCCTGATTCTGCCCCTGAGTCTATGACAAGGGCCAGAAAAAAAGATCCTAGGGCCTTATGCTACATTTTGTCTCCTCTACTAAGAATATAACCTCCTAGAGGGGTAGAGTGCCACATTTTGTAACTCTGACCTCAACACTCATTATCTTACTTAATTTTTCTCCACAGCAGTTATTATACCACCTAAAATACTACACATTTTATCTTTCTTGTTTACTATCTTTCCCATCAGAATATAAGCTTCATAAGGTCAGAAATCTGTCTTACGCCACAGTGCATCCTAATAATCCTGAACTCTACCTAGCAGATAGTAGCAGCCTAATACATTCATTGGTTGAATGAATTCTAATGTTTCATAGTACTTAGCACAGCATGTTTGGCACAGACTAGGTATTTAAAAATGTTAACTGAAATGAAAAGCATTTATCATCCTGCTAAGAAAAATGGAGTGAAATGAAGCTAAAGAATGATGGATAGACCATGAAGAACCCTGAATATCATGCCATGCTAAGCTTAAAGCATGAAATTAAGATGATCAATGTCCAATCTATTTGGCACACAGGTAATTTGGCTGGCTCACAAGATATTTTAGTCAGCTTACCACTCTGGCAGGCTAGAGAAGTAGCTTAATGTGAAGGCCCTGGGTTCAATCTCTAGTACCAAAAAAAAAAAAAGATATTTTTGGTTAAATAGTGGCTACTACTTATACGGTGTCATGGCTTGTGTTTAGATGTCCCCTCAAAGCCTCATGTGGTCACAGGTGGGGCTTTTTCAGAGGTGGTTTGATCTAGAGTATGTGACCCTGGAATTGATTCATGGTGCAATGCTAGATTCAAGGGCACTAGGATTAAGGGTGTGAGTGCTACCTGCTCTAAGTAGTCTGGATAAAAGGGGCAGAGAGACACTATTAAGGTCCCTTGTTGCCTTGCTACCTTCTGTCTGCCATGAACTACTTCGCCTCTGCAATGCCACCATGCCTTACAGTCAGCCGATTATGGACTGCAACCTTGCTACAAACTGAGCTAAATAAACCTTTCCTCCTTTAACTTTGGTTATTGGGTATTTTATCTCAGCGACGAGAAAAGTATCTAAGACATATGGTATTTACTATGTGCCATAAAATGTCCTACCACTTTACATATATTAAATCATTTAGGAGATCCATCATGGTGGATTAGAGCCAGCACCACTCACAGGATGCTAGAGGATGGATCTGCAAGTACTCAAGAAGAGGGACCAACAAAAAACCCAGGCACAGTTTTAGAGGAAAAGGTGGGATCGATTCTCAATCCTGGAGTTGCTTACAGCTCAGCTCTGGTGAATATATAGGAAAGTAACCTCCTGAGGGAAGAAGTGTATTAAAACAACAGGCAGCTGTGTGGCAGTTACAGTATGTGTTCAGCCAAGAATTCACTGCCCAGGGCCCACATGTCCTAACTCTCTTCCCACTGGGAGACAGAACCCAGTGACCAAGATACTTGCAGGAGGGAGACCCTCAGATTAGGGCACTAAGGAAGGCTCTGGCCAGAAAAATAAATCAGAGGGCAGTGACTGAGTTAGGACAGTTGAGCCCCCAGGGACAGAAACAAGGACTTGGTTCAAGATAGCTGGAAATAGGCTGGGCCATGCAGCGGTTGTGATTGGTATGATTCTGTGGTAGAGAAGAGACATGGAACAGTGCCACTACTCCCACTGCCACCCCAAATGCTGCCAGCCATGTTGCCCTATGTCAAAGAGCTAGGTGCTCATCAGGATTCATCGCAAATGCCCCCTAAAAACTGCTGAGCAAGGAGCCTGCATGAGCTCCTTCCACTTGTTTCCTACATACTATCACGGTCCATACAGAGGGGCCCTCCACCACCAAGGACTAGGAGCCACTGAATTTATACCGACAGAGAACTTGCAATAAGTGGGTGAGGCCAGTGGAAGTGGCTCTGTGCAGCTTGCTCCCCTAGAGCTACATGGAGGGACCAGATGTAAACAATTGCAAGGATTGCTACAGAAGGGAAGGGACGGGAATTGAAGTCCTCCCAGAAATAAGTGGAGGATGGGGTACTTGATCAGTCCTGATCTACCCTCCCCCTATCCGACACAACTGAAGGTTTCTGATCATAGGACAGAGATAAAAACATCTGGCTACCCATGCCCAGAGGAGAATCTGTGGAAAACTAACATAGCTCTGCCCGCAGAGGGAAGGAGAAGCAGGCTCCACAGTATGACTGGAAAGGAATCTATACTTTTATGCCTTTGTGTGTTATTTTAATCATTTTTTCTTTTTCTCCTTTCATTTGGAATATGTATGTGAAATGGAGAATAAGAATTAATTAGTGCCTTCATTTGAATAGTAATGGTCAAATTAGGTTTAGCCCCACCAAAAATTGTGTATGGAGGATTGAAACACAGCCTTCTATTAATGAATTGGTTCCAACCTCTTGCAGCTTCCCCCAATCTCCAGCTGTCCTTCCCTCTCTCTTCTTCCTTTTCTCCCCCTACAGATAACCTCTCAAACTCCTTCACTCCTCCACCATTTTAGATATAAAAATGATACCACCAAATTCTTCTTTCCTATATTCATATGGTATGTTTTCTTCTTTCCTTCTTTCTAAATAATTTTCTTCTTTCTTCTTCACTCTTTCCCACATCCTCTATATCCCAGCCTACTTATCATTGGCACTAATTTATTATCTTCCTGGGTTACTGAAAACAAAGTGAAATTGTCAAAACAAATTTTACTTTATATGATTGACATTCATTTGGTTCATAGATGCTCATATAACATGTAAGTTGCCATTCTTTCCTTACAATGCAATGAATGAACTAACCCTATTACAATGAGTGGATGGAAGAGGTATAGAAATATCAAAACATAACCAAAGTCAAGGTCATATCACAGGGAAATATATACTAGCTAAAGAATCTCCACAGTAGTGACAGACATTTTCTACCCTAACTGATCTTCATCCCTCAGCACAAAAAACAACAGAACCATGAAAAGACAAGGCAACAAATCCCTTGAGAATACCTTATGTCTCTGAAATTTGACCTCATGGTCAGTGAAGTAGAGGAAGTCACAGAAAAAAAACTCAGAAACAAAATGTACAGAATGTTTAAAGAGATCAAAGGAGAAAGAAATAATCAAATTCATAAGGTGTTTTGCGAACTTAAAAGAGGATTTAATTAAATAAAGGAGTAATTAATACTATGTCCTGTAGCTTAATGCATACAAAAATACACTTAATATTTAAAGAAGTCCATAGATTAAAAATCAAAAAGATCAGGGCCAGGGATTTAGCTCAGTGACACAGCACCTGCCTCGAAAGTGCAAGGTCCTGAGTTTGATCCCCGATACCAGGAAAAAAAAAAAAAATCAAAGGATAGAAAACGAGCTTTCATGCAACAGGTGCTGGAAAGCAAGCAGGAGGAGCTATCCTATTGCCAGACAAAGTAGACTTCAAGCCAACTGTTCAGAAGAGACAGAGATGGTCACTAAATACTGGAAAAGGGAACAATTCAAGAGGAAGAGATAACAATTGTAAATATATAGTGGTACCTCGGTTCACGAACTTAATTCATTCCATGATTCTGGGGAAAATGGCTACGTTCATGTTCACGCAAAAAAAGAGGCCATGGTTGTGTCACTCAATGCAGAGTTCTCAAACAAAAACAAATTTTCACCAAATTCTGTTTATGAACCAAATTGTTTGTAGACAAAAGCATGGGTGAACCAAAGTATCACTGTATATACACCAAATACCAGCAGCACACATACCTTCGTAAGACAAACACTGCTTGTCATAAAAGATCAACACAATCACCATGGGGAATACCCCACCATCATAAATAGACAGATCAACTAGACAAAACAAAAACAAAGAAATATAAGGGGTGAACCAAGCTTGAACAAATGGACTTAATTGATATCTATAGAGTGTCCAACCAAACAACAGAATACACATTCTTCACAGCAGCACATGGAATGTTTTCTAAAATAGAGCTCATACTAGGCCATAAAGCTTGCTTACATAAATACAAAAGAATCAAAATAATCCCTCATACATTTTCAGATCAGAGTTCAATGAAATTAGAAATCAATGGCAAGAGAAATCAAAGAAATTATACAAACACATGGAGAATAAAAAATACACTCTGATCAATGGGTCACAGGATAAACACTTCCTAGAATCAAATAATGCCAGTACAATTGTGTTAGTTACTTTGTCTCATTGCTGAGACAAAATACCTGATACCCAAAGTTAAAAGGGAAGGGGTTTATCTGGCTTACAGTTAGTAGACATTTCAGTCCATAATCAGCCAACCCCAAGGCAGCGATGACAAATAGGCATGGCAGAGCAGAAACAACATGGCAGCACAAGGTAGCAAAAGCAACAAAGGAGAGTTTAAAGGCATCTTTCTGCCCCTTTTGTTCAGACTACCAGGATTAGGGCAGTACCAAATTAATCACTCACATGTAGTGGTTTAGTAAGCACACGCCCTTAATCCCACCATCACACATTCCAGATTCAACTACCTCTGAAAATGAGTCCCACCTCATCTACATGAGGCTTTGGAGGGATATCTAAACACAAACCATAACAATATACCAGAACCTATGGGATACAGTGAAAGCAGTTCTAAGAGAAGTTTACAGGTGTATCATCAGAAAAAGAGATAGTCCAAATAAATAACCTAACGATGTACTTCAAGGCCCAAAAGAACAAGAACAATTCTAATCCAAACCTAGTGAAAGGAAGAAAATTATAAAGACCAGAGCAGAAATTAATGAAATTGATACTAAAAATAACACAAAGAATTAATGAATCAAAGACCTGGTTCTTTGAAAGCATAAACTAAATAGATAATCCCTTACCTAAACTTACCATCAGAAGGAAAGAAAAATCAATGTAAATACAATTAGAAGAGAAAGACGTGAAATCACAACAGACAGTCCCCAAATCTACAGGATTATAACTACTTTGAAAACCTATACTCCAATATTTTGGAAAATCTAGAAGAAATGGGACAGATTTCTAGACATACATAAATTACCAAAACCAAACCAAGAAGATATAAAAATACTGAACAACTCAATAACAAACAATGAAATTGAGGCAGTAGTAAAAAACCTATCAACTAAGAAAAGCAAAGCCTAGAACTCAATGGACTCATGGCTGAATTCTGCAAGAACTTCAGAGATTTTTACGGCAATACTTCTTAAACTTTTCAAGGAAATTGAAAGAGAAGGTGTAATGCCAAACTCATTCCTGGATGCCAGTATTACTCTGATACCAAAACCATAGGACTTAACAAAAAGAGAAAACTACAGGTCATTCTTTTTAATGAACGTTGCTGTAAAAATTCTCAACAAGATACCGGCAAACATAGCTGGCTGGCCAGCTGCAGGAACCACAGAAGGTGGCCTGCTTCCAGGGTCTGTGCTATGTGCAAGCATCACCAGTTGCACTGCAGAGTCCCCAGTCAGAGACTCTCAGCAAGGAGGCGCCAGAGCACCCTGCCAAGTCATGATACAGTGGTGGTACCCCTAACAGCTGAGCCGGGCCCAAGCCAGTGGGGCTCAAGGCTGATAGGCAAGGAGACTAGCCCGTGCACTTGAACAACTGGCCACTCTACTACCTGTTCTCCCTGCACACCTAAATGGGCAATGAGCTCTTCTACATCCTGTTCTTCCCCTTCTGGATCTGGAAACTGGACCCCCTAATGATTGCTGCCTGGCAATCATGTAAGTGATGGTCATGTACCTGGTGATGGTCATGAAGGATGTGATGTGCTGGCTGCGCAGCTGCCTTACCACCTGTGGTCAAGCTGGAGGTTTGCTACAACTCCAATGGCCTGCTCTCCACCAATACCATGTCCAGCACCACCATGCCCATCACCCACCCTGGTCCTACTCACCTACAGCTGCTAGCAGTATTCTCTGATACATGGACAAATTCTTAGTACCTGCTGGAGCTCTCCAGTGTGCTTGAGTAGGTTGTACATAGGAATGCACTCTCTTCTGGACATCATTGCTGGATTCCTATATACATTTTAATTTTAGCTGTCTTCTGTTTTCGGATCTGACTGACAACTTTAACCAAATTCATAAATATGCTTCACTGATCATCACTGGGCTTCATTTAGCTTTGGGGATCTTTTCTTTCGCTCTTGACACCTGCAGTACATGCTGAGGAGACACAGCTGAGATTCTAGAAGGTGGTGCTGGAATTGCATGTGGATCTCACATTACTTATAGCATGGGTCTAATACCCTTCTCCAGACATTTTACCTTTGTCTATGCCTCCCATTTTTCTAACTCTTTGGAAAAGCTATATTCTGAGTCTTCATATGAATGGTATTTGTACTAACAGAGATATAATTTAAAAAGTTCAGCATTCGTTTAGCCTGTAAAATCTTTAAAAGACTGTGTGATATTTGAAAAGCAAGACAGAACATGGAAGTTGAACTTATTAGTATATTACCTATGGAATGACTGGTTTCTCTATCATATTTTTTGTTTCCTATTTTTGTTTACTGGTACTAAAGCTCTTGATGGGTAAATATTGTTTTTAACCACTTAACAGTTTACCCTGAGTGTCACTCAGGTAGTATATGTTTATGTGCCATTCTGATCATCACTTGGGCATGTGTCATTTCAACCAGTTGATTTTTGTATTGAACAAATTTGATAAAATCATCATTTTTATATTTCCTGTTATATTATTTTATAAAAATTAACCAAAAGTGCAATTTTGGGACATCCTGTATTTAAATAATTGGACTAGTAAGTAGTTAATAAGAAAGGAGAGTATCAGAGGCCAGGGATTTAGCTCAGTGGCTCCATGCCTGCCTCGCAAGCGCAAGGTCCTGAGTTTGATTCCTGCTACCAAAAAAGAAAAAGAAACGAGTAACAGTTACTGATAGCTGAAATATACAATACTATAGGTAAAAGGTCAGAGTTAGGCTTTGGCAAGAACTTATCTTAAATAATTGTTTAAGTAAATTCTTAAGAGTCAATGCAAAAAAAAAAGTCAATTTGCATTCTATTATTGCATACCCAGATACTGTTTTAGGTGAGGTGATCTATTTAACACTGAGAAGATGGTAAGTTCCCATTTAGAATATTCATGTAATGTTTGGAGAGTTTGTATTTTTATAGATTCAAGTTATATATAATATTTATTAAGGTACATAATACGCTATCATATGTCTAATGTTATATATAAAATAATACCCAAGTTTTTAAAACAGTGGGGTGCATATTATAAAATTAAGTATCGTGCCTGCCTCACAAGCACAAGGTCCTAAATTCAATCTCCGGTACAAAACAAAACAAAACAAAATGAAGACTAACACGCAGGGCCGGGGATTTAGCTCAGTGGTTCTGCCGCCTGCCTCACAAGTGCAAGGTCCCGAGTTTGATCCCCGGTACAAAAAAAAAAAAAAAAGAATAACATGCAAATAATTGTGCCTGTGTATTTGGAATTAATACAGATATACTGGTACTAACAAATAATGTTTAACATTTATTTTCTATTGGAGCCATTTCCTAACTGAATCATAAAATTATTAGACCAGAATTCATTTACTATCACATACTGATTAACTACCTCTTTTTACACTGCCATCATCTTTCATGTTACCCGTGATGTTGAACATGGGGAGCAATTAGTTTTTATTTTTATATTTTTGAGACAGGATCTTGCTATACAGTTCAGCCTGGCCTTAAACTCACTATGGTAGCTCAGACTGGCCTCAAACTTTCAGTGGTCTTTCTGCCTCATACTCTTTTGAGTGTTAGGATTATAGGGATGAACCACCATGCCCAGCTAGGAGAATTTTTTTTTGTACCGGGAATCGAACTCAGGACCTTACACTTGCCAGGCAGGCGTGGTGCCACTGAGCTAAATCCCTGGCCCATGGGAAAATTTTTAATGGACAAAATTTTCAGAAAGATTTGTTTCTGGATTCCTTATTTTTTAAAATTCTGTATTCTGTACGTACTTTTTTATGTACTTTTTGCCACTGTTCTGGGCATCAGTTTAATAAATCATGCACTGAATTGAAAAAAAAAAGACTGCAGGACATGATGGCATAGGCCTGTAATCCTAGCACTTGGGAGACTGAGGCAGGAGGATTGCCATGAGTTTGAAGCCAGCCTGGGCTACATAGTGAATTCAAGGCCAGCTGGAACTACATAATGAGACCCTGTCTCAAAAACAAAACAAAAGATACTGGCAAACAGAATACAAAAAAAAATTACAAACCATGACCAAGTTGACTTCATCCCCAGGATACAAGGATGGCTCAACATACATAAATCAATAAATGGAATTGGTCATATAAAGAGAACAAAAAAGACATGATAATTTCAACACTCAGAAAAAGCCTTCAACAAAATCCAATATCTATTTATTATAAAAACTCTTATAACAACATGATGAAAGCCATTTATGACATACCTAATGCTAACATAACACTAAATGAGGAAAAACTGAAAGCTTTTCCACTAAAATTGAAAAGGTTGTCCACTTTCACCACTACTGTTCAATGTAGTACTCAAAACTTTATCCAAAGCTATCAGGCCAGACAAAGAAATAAAAGGGTTAAGTATAGGAAAGGACCCACCCTCCCTGCCCTGCTGCCACCCACAGCCTGTCACATTCTGTTGGAGAGGAAGAGAAAGGCCCTGCCCCACTGTCCGGGCAGCCTCATGCACTGTGTGGGAAAGGAAGAGAGTGGTCTAACTAGCAAATCCTATCTGGCTCTGCACCTTGGTTCTCCTCAGCACAGGGCTGCAGAGGTGACAACCAAAAGACTGACCTGACTGAGAAGAGGACAAATACCCCATGGGAGAATTTCATTCTAGGACTGAAGTGTTACCCTTCCACAGAGACTGGGTGAGAGACAGCCTTGGGAGACAGGCTTGGAGAAGGTGAGAGCTACACAGTGATCTCCTAAGGTCCCCTGAGAACCTCAAGCTCAGGCCAGGAAGATCATGGAACCTGTTTTCTGTGATGGGAGGCCAGTTTGGTGGGTGTAACCTTCAGAGGGGGTGGATCTAAAGGAGATGGCATTTAGTCCAGTAGTCTATCTCTAGAGCTCTAGCACCATTGCCTACATCCAGCAGAAACTAGTGATCTGATTTATTGTAGGTCACTATCTGGGTTGCCTAAGTATGTATACTAAAATCATAGACCTCTTTGCTTTAAGGGTGGTTTATGAGTGCTTCTTAGGGTTTTTTAGTATCCAGATTAAATGTAAACACTAAATATTACAAAACTGTTGTCGTTGATGTTACTAATACAGCCAAAGTAACCAGTTGTTGCTGTCAGTTACATTTTTTTCTGTATGGCATTACTTGGATTGCCCGAGGGACATAAACAATACTATACTATGGCACACTCCCCAACAACCAGGCACAGGGGCAAAAAACCCAGCATAGAAAACAAATTTTAAAAATAGAAACATGAGAAGACAAGGTAACAAAATGCCTCCAAAAACTCCCAGCTTCCCCAAAGCAGATCCTGGGGGTATTTAGAGAGAAGAAATCATAAACCACACTGCAGAAATGTCTGAAAGGGTATTAGTGGAGGTTACAAAACAGTTCAATAAGGTGCTTGGTGAATTCAAAGAAAATATAATTAAACAGATAATGACCTTAATGAAACAAATAATCAGCAAGCCTAGAGAAGACACTAGGAAAAATCTAGTGGAGCTAAAGTAAGGAATGCAAAACATGAATGCCCAGCATACTGTAGAAAAGAATGGGAGTCCATATAAACATTCTAGCTGAAATCCAGAAGATTAAAAATATGATTGAAAGTTCTAAATAAATATAATTCTGCACTGCAACTTCCATATCCACACCCTCACCTCAAATAAATAAATTCAAGAGAAAGTAAAAGGTTTAAAGGAATGTGCATTTTTTACTATAACTGTGTACTCATGTGGATTCTGGAAGGTGCTGTACAGCTTTTTTATTTGACTGTTTGGTTATAACAATGGGGTGCATAAATTAGAAACTTCTAAGTGCACTGGCTTTGGAAGAGATATATGTATAATATATTTATTCCGTCAGACTAAAAAATAAAGTATGAACTCTGACTTTCTTCCTCTAATTATAGAAAGTTAAATAATGTATTACCATGAAAAATATTTCTAATAAATAGAACATACCCCCCCCAATACGATTGAAAGTATGGGCAGCAGAAGTGACCAATGTGAGGACACTATCAGATCTAGATGACAGGGCTGAGGTTAGCGACCACTTAATGAAAGATACCTTAAAAACAAGAGAACCTGAAAAATGGATACAACCACTGCTAGATGACTGAAAGACCAATATAAGAATAATTAGAATGAAAATAATCAAAAGATAGCACAAAAGGGCATATAAAAACCTGTAAACAAACCAATAGTAGAAAATTTTCCAGACATGGAAAAAGAAATTAATATTGATATACAGATAAGTGAGGCATACAGAATCCCAAATAGTCATGCTCACGAAAAAACAAAAACAAACAAACAAACAAAAAACACCTCAGGCCAGGGATTTAGCTCAGTGGCACTGCACCTGCCTCACAAGCACAAGGTCCTGAGTTCAATCCCAGGCGGGAGAGAGGAGCCAAAAAACAAAACAAAAACCCAAAACTCCATGCCATATTGTCATGAAAATACCAGAAATCCAACACAAGAAAAGAATCTTCAAAGCTATTAGAGAAAAGCAATGAATCACCTATAAAGGAAAATATATCAAAATTACAGATTTCTCAACTCAAACCTTAAAGGAAAGGACAGCTTGGAATGAAGTGTTTCAAGCCCTTAAGAAAAACAACTCCCAACCCTCACTGATCTCTCCGGTAAAATTTCTTTCAAAATTGATGAAGAAATAACGTATTTCCATGATAAAAGAGACCCTAAAGAAAAGCATGACTACCAAAACAACACTCCAAAAAAATTCTCAAGGATATTCTAGAAAGAGACAATGAAGCCACCAATGTCAAAAATGTCCAGTACAAGTAATGCATCAGGTAGAGCTAGCAATTAAGCAGAAGGAAAAGAAAGCCATACAAAAACAGGTAAATAATACAATGACAGGAATAAGTGAATATCTAACAACTATTACTGTCAATGCTAATGGTCTCAATTCACCAATCAAAAGACTCAGATTAGCAGAATGGATCAAGAAATAAAATCCAAGGGCCGGGGATTTAGCTCAGTGGTGCTGCTGCCTGCCTTGCAAGCACAAGGTCCCGCGTTCTATCCCCGGTATCAAACATAAATTAATTAAATAAATAAATGAGGTAAAGAAGAATATTATATATTGCTTTAACAGAATTATTCAACAGGAAGAGATAACAATTGTAAACATATATGCACCAAATCACAGTGCACCTGGACATAAAACAACAAAGAATGGATAAATTATCAGATAAACATCAGTACAATTATAACGGAGTACCTCAATACTGCACTATTACAAATACACAGATAAACTAAACAAAAAAATCAAATATCAGTATTGAAACAAGACTTTGAACAAATGGACTTAATAGATATCTACAGTACTCCACCCAGCAAAAGAATATACATTTTTTTAGGCCGTACGTGCTACTTTCTCCAAAATAGACCGCATACTAATAAAACATGCTTAAGTAAATGCAAAACAATCAAAATTTTACCATGCATATCATCAGATCACAGTGCTGTGAAACTAAAAATCAATAGCAAAAGAAATGACAGAAACTTCACAAACGTATGGAAATAAACAACACACGCTTGAACAACAAATGGGTCACAAAAGAAATTAAGGAAGAAAAAGAGAGTTCCTATAATTAAATGAAAACTCCAGGACAACATATGAAAACTTAGCTCAGTGGTTCTGCCGCCTGCCTCGCAAGCACAAGGACCCGAGTTCGATCCCTGGTACCAAAAAAAA
>NW_004624909.1:1842269-1875660 GCF_000247695.1 Heterocephalus glaber
AAAAAAAAAAAAAAAAAAACCATATGAAAACTTATGGGGCATGGCTGGGGATTTAGCTCAGTGGCACCATGCCTGCCTGGAAAGCTCAACGTCCCGAGTTTGATCCCTGGTACCCCCCCCCCCCAAAAAATTAACTTAAGGGAGTGAAGTAAAAATTACATCATTCTGAAAAAGGAAACTGAGAAAGACATCAGAAAATGGAAAGATCCCCTGTTCCAGGATAGGCAGAACTAATACAATCAAAAGGGTCATACTCTGAAACTGATATATAGATGTAGAATGAAATCCCAATCAAATTACCAACAGAATTTCTCACAGACACAATAATATCTCTGTTCGTGAACACATCTGTTTGCAAACAATTCAGTTCGAAAACAGAAGCATTTGGCAAAATTTTGCTTCCATTCACGAACTCTGCCTCAGGTGACAAACATGAATGTGGTCTTCTTCCCCACATGAACACAAATGTGGCTATCTTACCCAGAATCATGGAATGAATTAAGTTCATGAACCAAGGAACCACTCTATAGAGAAAACAAAACAATCCTTAAAATTCATGTGGAGGGTTGGGGATTTAGCTCAGTGGTTCCGGGGCCTGCCTTGCAAGCACAAGGTCCTGAGTTCGATCCCCGGTACAAAAAAACAAAAAACAAAAACTTAAAATTTATGTGGAACCAGAAGAGACCCGGAATAACAAAAGCAATCCTGGGTAATAAAAATCAAAAAAGGACTTTGAGGAAGATGGCAGGGTGATAAGCAGCAACATATCAGCCTCTCCAAGACTCGAAATCCAGACACTGGAAAATAACAACTTGGGGAAGAAAAGGAGAGAAGTGGATCCCTAGGATGCAGGAAGAATCTGACAAGAAAATTGGAGATTGCAGAGAAATTGAAGGGACAAACCACAACAGAAAAAAGAAGGAGCAATCTTCACTTTCTCCCCAGCTGCTGGCTCATGACTCGTGAGAAGGGAAGACAAAATGTACAGACACAATGAAAGCAGGCAACTCCAGAGGCCTTCAAAGAGAAACACACCAGTGGATGGATCACCGGATACTACAACAGCTGATAAGTGACTCCAGTCCAAGCATGGAGAAATTGCTTAGTCAGATGCCATTCTAGGAAGGGGCCAACTGAACCTGGGACTCATCATGGGTTGGCTTACTGGGTGAGGGACAACCACAGGAGATGTCAATGGTCAGGGAGTGTGATCAGGCCAGCAAAAGACACCTAGAGTGTTACAAGCTAAATGACTCAGGCCTCAACCCCATGATCAGAGGCCAGGTTCAGCCTGAATTTTTGTGGATTTGAAGTCCCAGAACTGGCACCTTGACCTAATGCTATTGCTGGCTTGCTGGTAATTATTCAGCATGGATCTGGGCTCTGACTGCCTCCTTTGTATACCAACAATACCAGAGTCACGCCGAGAATTGGACACTACCACAAAACTGTAGATCCCAGAAGATACCCACAGGCCTGAAATCACTTTTGGGTTTTTTGTTTTTTGATGATGTTTTTGTTTTTTTCAAGTGTAAACATTGTTTTTGGTTTTGATCTTCTTCTTCTTCTTCTTCCTTCCCCTCCTTCCCTTCTCTCCTGTCTTCTTCACCAGTTTCCTGGGGCTTGGGTAATCTTCCTTTGTCATTCAGCCTTGTTTTCAATCTCTTGTTCTTTTCTCTATTTTTTCTTCTTCTCCCATTTAAATTTTCTCCCCTTAATTCCCTGTTTTTACCTCTATATAATTTCTTTTCTTCCTCTTTTTGCTTTTATCTTCTATTTCCTGCCAGTTTTTTGTCCTACCTTTACTTAATTCTATAGACATCCTTCTATACCCAATAAGATCCTTTGTACCACTTCTCTCTCCTCCTTCTCATGTGAGTTTAAGGTTTCAAAGTTTTCCTTTTGCATTTTCCCCATTCCCAAACCCTGATTTATTTATTTTTTTGGTACCGAGGATCGAACTTGGATCCTTGCACTTGCGCAGCAGGCAGTGAAACCACTGAGCTAAATCCCCAGCTGCTCCAAACCCTAAATTTTTAATACCATAATCATAGAGCTGTGTTAATCTTTTGATAATGAACTCTGTAAAATTACTGTTGAATTCTTTTCTACCATTAGTAGAGCTATAGCTGCTGCATTTAGTACATATTAGCTGCAAGTCAATAGCTGGGTTGCCTTAATGTTTACATCATAATTGATGGCTTTTTCTTTAGAATTAAAGGTGGTACATAATTGGTTCTTACGGTATGTTCATATCTGATCTGTCTTAGAAAATACTACTATAGCTGTTTTGCTTATTAACAAGGTCACATAATTGTCACTTTTTCTCTGTAAGCTATCACTCAGATTGCCTTTATGACATTGAAAATACTAGAGTATATTCCCAGAGAACCTGGTTACTGGGCTAACTACACTGCATCTGTCCCACCCAAAATAACCAAGGTGGTCAAATCTTGGGGCTGTAGCAAAAGATTATAATTAACCACACCCAAAGCAAATTGAATCAATGTGAGGACAGAATTTCGGAAAAGGAAGACAATGATGCCTTCAAAGACACCCTAAAAACAACAAAATAAAATGAAAAATTAATCCAACACTTGCTAAATGATGCAAAGACTTATTTACGAATAACTGGAATGAGTGAAAAATCATAAGACAATACAAATGGCATAAAAAACTTGTTCACAAAAATAATGGCAGAAAATTTCCCAAATATAAGCAAAGAAATACATATACAGATAAGAGAGGCATATAGAACCCCAAACAGCTATGACCAAAAGAGAAGCTCTCCAGACCACATTACACTTAAAGTTCCAGAAATCCATCACAGGAGCAAAATCTTAAAAGCAAATACAAAGGTAAGCCCATTAGAATCACAGCAGACTTCTCTATACAACCTTAGAAGTCCAGGAAGGCTCAGAGTAAAGTGTTTCAAGCCCTGAAAGATAACAACTTCCAACACCTACTTATGTATCCTACAAACTTTCCTTTAAAATTGATGGAGAATTAAGGTATTTTTAAGACAAGAAGCGCCTCAAGAAATTCATGACCACCAAATAGCATTACAAAAAATTCTCAAGGATATCCTAGAAAGAGACAATGAAGCCAACAATATCAATAAGTCAAAAAGAATCAACATACCTGGCAGGATGAGCAGCTAAGCAAAAGGGAAAAGATGAGGAAATCAGCAACAGGAAAATAATGCGATAAGGAGAGTAAGTCAATACTTCTCAGTAATAACTCTTAATGTGAATGGTCTCAATTCCCCAATCAAAAGACACAGATTGGCAGAATGATTCAAGAAAGAAAACCTAACAACATGCAGCATACAAAAAATACATTTAGGGCCGGGGATTTAGCTCAGTGGCTCTGCCGCCTGCCTCGCAAGCGCAAGGTCCCGAGTTCAATCCCCAGTACCAAAAAAATCCCAAAAAACCAACCCCACATTTAATTCAAAAAGATACTCACAGATTAAAAATCAAAGGATAGAAAACAATATTCTATGCAATAGGAACCCAGAAAAAAGTGGAAGTTGCTATCCTAAATTCAGACTAAGTGAATTTCAAGCTAAAACTGATCAGAAGAGACAAAGAAGGTCACTACATATTAGTTAAGGGAATAATTGAACAGGAAGAGTTAACAATTATAAACAAATATGCATCAAATACTGGCACACCCAACTTCATAAAACAAATACTAATAGACATGAAAAATCAGATAAGCACCAATCTTCCCTTAAGAGGTAAAGACACCATACCTCAGTATTATATACATACCCATGTTTATAGCAGCACAATTCATAATAACTAAATCTTGGAAACAGCCTATATGTCCATCAAGAGATGAATGGATTAAAAATGTGGTATTTATGCATGCACAATGGAGTACTACTCTGACATAAAGAAGGATAAACTTGAGTGATTTGTGGGAAAATGGATGGACCTTTAGACTATAATGTTAAGTAAAGTAACTCAGATATGCAAGCTTAAATATCGCATAGTTTCTCTTATATGAAAAAAATATATATGTGGAAATAAAATACAGATAACAGAAGAAAAATAAAGGAAAAAAAGATACTGAAATCCAGCATGGACAATGTATCTAAAAGTGTACTCTGACTTAGTACATTTGTCTTACATGTTTTATGTGTTCTTTGGCCTATTAATCTGGTTTTCAATCTGTATACATAATTAACTTTATAAGGTCTTATAAGGTAAATGAATCTGATGCTGGAAAAATAAAAGGCAGGTGGAAGGAGGGGGTAAAAGAAAGGAACTGAAATGTGTCTACATTCATACCACCCTGAATGCACCCAATCTTGTCTGAAATGTGTTATGTACATATACTATTTACCTACAGTGAATGTAATCATTACATACTGCAATTATGTACTAATAAAAGTCAAAAACCGAAAAAAAAAAATCAAAGCAAGAGGCATCACAATCCTAGATTTGAAGTTATACTACAACACTTCTGTCATTAAAACAGTATAGTACTGTAACAAAAACAGGTATGTACACCAATGAAACAGAATAGAGGAAGCAGAAACAATTCCAGGCACATTCAGCTATTTGATCTTTGACAAAGAAGCCAAAAATATACACTGCAGGAAAGACAGCCTCTTTTATAAACAGTGCTTGGATAGATATCCACATGCAGAACATTGAGTCTAGACCCATATATCTCACCATGTACTAAACTAAAATTAAAATGGATCAAAGATCTAAATGTTAAAACAGAAACACTTAATCTGTTGGATGATAAAAGAGGTAAAACTCTTGAAGTCATAGGTGTATGCAAGGACTTTCTGAAGAGAACTCCAATGGCACAAGAAATAACATCAAATGTTATCATACAAATAGGATCATATCAAACTAAAAAGCTTCTGCAGAGCAAAAGACTAAACCAACAGAGTAAAGAGGTAACCTACAGCTGGGCATGGTGGTGCACCCTACAGTCCCAGCATTTGGGAGGCTGAGGTAGGAGGATCACTGGGAGTTTTAGGCCAGCCTGAACTACACAGCAAGACACTGTCTCAAAAATAAAAACAAAAACAAAACAAAAGACCATCAAGAGGCAATTTACAGAATGGGGAAAAAATGTGCCAGCTATTCCTCAGACAGAGGACTAACATCTAGAATATATAAACAACTCAAAAAAAGTAGACTCCCCCAAATAAAAGCCCCAATCAAAAATGGGCAACAGAAACAAAGAGACATCTCTCAGAAGTACAAATGGCCAATAAATATATGTAAAAATGTTCAACATTGCTGACCATTAGAGAAATGCAAATAAAAGGTACAATGAGACACCATCTTATCCCACATAGAATGGCTATTATCAAAAAAGCAAATAACAAATGTTGGTAAAGATGTGGGAAAAAAAGGAACTCTTCTACATTGCTGTTGTAAGTATAATCTAGTACAATCACGATGGAAATCCGTTTGAAGATTCCTGAAGAAAACTAAAATAGAAATTCCATTTGACCTAGCTATCCTCTTCCTAGCTATGTTCCCAAAAGAGTTAAAATTATATTAGAGGGATACATACATATTCATGTTTATAGGAGCACAATTTATAGTAACTAGATCTTGCAAACAGTGTATATGTCCATCAACAGATGAATGGACAAAGAAAAGGTGTTATTTACACACAACGGAGTACTACTCTGCCATAAAGAAAGATAAACTTCAGGCATTTGTAGGCAAATGGTAACACTTGAGAACACAAGGTTAAACAAAATAAATCTGACACACAAGCTTAAATATTGCATGTTTTCTCTTATATGAGAAACTCAAAATATGCATATAGAAATAAAGAGCACTCCCCCCCAAAAAAAGAAATAAAGAGCAAAGTAGAAGATAAATAGAAAGCAGGAACAAGTCCAAATAATTACCCAAATTATCTATTGTTTCAAAAACATTTCATATATATGCTAATTTGTTTCATTTATACTACTAGATTCTCTTAGTTCATTAAAGAGAAAGTTCTGTGCTGTTATTTGTTTCTTGTTTGTTACAAGAGTCTTTTTTGTCTATGACTTCTACTCTGAACAACATTTTGGCCATTCTTTTAAGATTATGATATACACTGCATTAACTGTCATTGTCTAATTATTTTGTTATGAAATTTTTTCTTCATAGAATTAAAACAGAAATTTTATATATTTTCTTCACTATTATCTACTCATATTACATTAAAAGTAAGAAAAATAAAATTTAAAAAAAAATTATAGGAGGACTGGGGATTTAGCTCAGTGGTTCCTCCACCTGCCTCACAAGTGCAAGGTCCCGAGTTTGATCCCCAGCACCAAAAAAAAAAAAAAAATATAGGAAAGGAAGAAGTTAAACTATCCCCATTTGCAGAGGACATGATCTCTGTTCATAGAAAATGCAAAAAAGCCAGGGATGTAGCTCAGTGGTGCCGTGCCTATCTGGCAAGTGTAAGGTCCTGAGTTCAATCCCTGGTACTGGAAAAAAAATGCAAAAAATTCCATCATATGACTCCCAAAACTAAGAAAGATATTCAGCAAAGTAGAGGGTACAAAACCAGCACTCAAAAACCAACAGCATGCCTAACCAGGCCTGGTAGCACACATGAGCCGCCCCAAGTTTGAGGTCAGCCTAGGCTACATAGTGAGTTCAACGCCAACCTGAATTACATTGCAAGACCCTGTTTTAAAATAAACAAACAAACCAAAAATGGGCCGGGGATTTAGCTCCATGGTGCCGCCACCTGCCTTACAAGCGTAAGGTCCTGAGTTTGATCCCCAGTACCAAAACAAAACAAAACTGAACAATATCCCTGTACACCAACAATGAACACACTGAGAAAGAAATCAAGAAAACGGTATTACTCAAAATAGCTTCAAAAAGTTAAATACCTAGGTATTAACTTAATGAAAGACATGAAAGACCTCTACAATGAAAACTATAGTATTCTGAAAGAAGAGATCAAATAGGATATCAGAACATTGAAAGGCATCCTCTGTTCCTGGACAGGCAAAACTAATATTGTCAAACTGGTCATAATGCCAAAACTGACAAACAGATTTAATTCAATCCCAACCAAAATACCAATCACATTTTTCACATAACTAAAAAAAAAATTCTGAAATTTACACGGACTCAAAAGAGGCCTAGAATAGCAAAATTCTGCGGAAAAAGAGCAAAGCAGGAGACATCACAATTCCAGATCTCAAGCTATACTACAAAAAAAGCTACAGTGGTAAAAACAGCATGGTAACAGCAGAAAAGTGGACATATGAATTAATGGAACAGAACAGAGGATGCGGAAACAACCCTAGGTATACTCAGACATTTGTTCTTTGACTAACCAGTCAAAAACATGCTAGAGAAAAAGTAGCCTCTTTAACAAATGGTGCAGGGATAACTGGTTGTCCACGTGCAAAAGATTGAATCTAGACCCATATCTCTCAGCATGCACTAAAATAAAAGGAAATGGATCAAAGACCTTGATATTAAGACACAAACAATTTGCTGGAAGATAAGTAGGTAAAACTCAAAACTGGGCAATTGAAATGAATAGAAGATGTACAAATGGCCAGCAAATACATGAAAAAATGTTCATCATCTTTGGCCATGAGGAAAAAGCAAATTTTCCAGAACACTGGGATCCCATCTTACTCCAGAGAGAACAGCTATCATAAAAATATTGAAAAAACAACAAATGCTGGTGAGGCTGCAGGGAAAAAGGAACACTTTTACATTGTTGGTAGAATGTACATTAGTACAATCACTATGGAAATCATTATGGAGATTTCTAAAAAAACCCTAAAACTAGAAATTCCATTTGATTCAGCTATTCCCCTTCTAGGCTATCTTCCCCCAAAAGTTAAAAACATTATATTATAGTGATACATGCACACCTATGTTTATAGCAGCACAACTCATAATAGCTAAATCTCTCTCTTTTTTTTTTTTTTGAGACAGGTCTCAATATGTAGTTCAGGCTGGACTTGAACTCACTATGTAGTCTAGCCTAGTCTCAAACTCATGGCAATCCTCATGTCTCAGCCTCCCAAATGCTGGGATCACAGCATGCATCACTGCATCTGACCAATAGTTAAATCTTGGAAACAGCCTATAGGTCTTTATCAACAGAGGAATGGATAAAGAAAATGTGGTATTTATACATAATGGAGTACTACTCTGCCATACAGAATGATAAACTTGAATCATTTGTAGGAAAATGGATACACCTTGAGACCATAACGCTTAGTGAAACAAATCAGACACAGAAGCTTAAATACCACATGGTTTCTCTTACATGGAAAACCCAAAGTATAAATAATTTAAAGAGCAAAATAAAAGACAGATAAGCTGAAACAGGGAGCTAGACGATAGACCTTTTGCAAATTGGAAGGAGACCTATCTAGGGATGAGGGAAGGGTGAGGAAGGAGGGGAAGAGAAGAAGTAAAAAGTATTAACATGTGATATGTATGTGTACCAACTCCCCAAATGAAAGTATCCAGTATGTACTGCAAACTTGTACTAATAAAAAACAGTAAGGTACTGACACAATAATAGACATGATTATCAATGGAATAGAGCTGAGGTTGTGTAAAGAACCCCAGGCATGTTCAGCCATGGGATTTTTTTTTTTTTTGATTTTTTGATACAGTGTCTTTGTATGTAGCCTGGGTTGGCCTGGAACTCCTGGCAATTCTCCTGCCTCTGCCTCTTTGTGTTGGGATTATAGCTGTGCACCACCACAACTGGCAATCATGTGATTTGTTGACAAAGAGGCCAAAACCATGCTTTAGAAAAGATGGCCTCTTTAACAAACAGTACCCAAAAAACTGGTTATCTACATACAGAAGCGCAGCACGGTGGCGCATGCCTGTAATCCCAGCACTCTGGAGGCTGAGGTGAGGACTGCCGTTGAGTTCAAGGCCACTTTGGGCTACATAGTGAGTTCAAGGCCAGCCTGAAGTACAAGAGACCCTGTCTCAAACAAACAAACAAAAAAACCCCAACAAAACCAAAAACAAAAAAAAACTACACAGAAGAGTATGTATAGGCCCATATCTCTCACCTTGCACTATAATCAAATAAAATACATCAAAGACCTAGATATAGGGCCAGGGATTTAGTTCAGCAGTTCAGCCGCCTGCTTTGCAAGCGCAAGGTACCGAGTTCAATCTCCGGTACAAAAAAAAAAAAATGATCTAGATATAAAAACAAGCATTGAAAATACTAGAAAATAAAACTGAAAAAACTCTTGAAGACATAGGCAAGGACTTTCTGAACAGATCTCCAATTGTGGGATTATATTACATTAGAAGCTTGTGCACAACAATCAACAGGGTGAAGAAACCACCCTCAGAATTGGGAAAATTTTGAAGAACTAAACAAAAAAAAAGAGAGACAGAAGAGACACCCCTCCCACATAAAAGACCTAATATTTAAAAAGGCAATTGAAATACATATACACTCTCAAAAGAAGGAATGCAGTGGCCAAAAGTACATGAAAAAATGTTTAGCATCTTTGGTCATTCAAGAAATGCAAATAAATCAACACATATCTCATCTTACTGCAGAACTCAATTATAGCTATAATTATAAAATTATAAGTATAAAATTATAGCTATCATAAAGAACTCAAAAAGCAACAAATGCTAGAGAGCCTGTGGGGATAAAGAAACCCTTCTACATTGCATGTGGGAATATAAACTAGTATTACCATTATGGAAATCAGCATTGGGATTCCTCAAAATACTAAAAATAAAAATTCTGTTTGACCCAGATATGACTCTTCTGGGTGTTATCCTGAGTTAAGACATCTTATAACAACACTTGCATACCCATGTTTACAGCAGTACAGTTCATACTAGCTAAATTTTGAATGCAGCCTGTATTCCCATGAACAGATGAATGGATAAAGAAAATTTGAGATATACATATGTATACCTACACCTATCTATATCAGTACTATTCAACAATAAAGACTGATAAATCTGAGTCATTTGTAGAAAACAGATGCATCTCCGACTATGCTAAGTGAAATAAACTAGACACAGGGCTGGGGATTTAGCTCAGTGGTTCTGGCGCCTGCCTCACAAGCGCAAGGTCCGGAGTTCGATCCCCAGTACCAAAAAAAAAAAAGAAAGAAATTAGACACAGAATGTTAACTGTCACATGGTTTCTCTTATGTGAAAAATCCACAATATAAATAATTTAAAGAAAATAAAAGAGAGATGGCAGGAAACAGGGAAGTAGACTTTGTTGAGATGGGAAGGAAATCTGAAGATGGGGGAAGAGGAAAGGGCCAGGAGGAACAGTGAAAGTAAAAGTGATTAAGATATAATATTACCAATTCCCCAGGATGAATGTAGTCATTATATATTGCAAAGATATACCAATAAAAAAAGAACTCAATGTGACTGAGTAAGCTGAAAAATGAAACTTTTTATACTTAGAGCTGGGAAACTGCTTCCAGGAAGAAGCAATGTTTAAACAGACCCAGAAGAGGAGTTGAGTGAGTCTAGGTGAATGGACAAAGGAAGCCATTCAGGGATTGAGCAGTAAAAACAAAGATTCAGAAGAGAGATAGCTCTTGGGAGTCTGGGCAAACTGAGAACAGTTCTGGGGGAGATTAGAAAGAAGAGACATTTGCATAATAAATTGTGTGTTCACTTCAGCAGTACATATACTAAAATTGTATAATAAATGGTGACAATAATAATCCTTAGGTTGCAAGGATAGAAAAGACACTGTAAAAACATTTAATATATACCTTGGTGTTCAAGAAGTAGCAGTGATTACTAGTATGACCATTATTGTAATCATGAGAGCACCTAGAAAGCTTTGCAGTTTTTGTAACTGAAGACAAACAATCAGAAGGCACATCAACCATTGCTTCATGAAGAAACAAAGCATAAAATTACACCAGCTCTTGGGCAGATTTAAAGTCTGGTTATTCATGTACTACCACCATGATTTCTGCCACCACAAAGTACTGCAACTTAATGTTTTTCTTTAAATCAACTCCTTTTATTTAACTGGACTCAATCTAAAAATTATAGCTGTAAAATGGTGGGTTAGCTGTGATTTTTTTTCTCATAAGCATTAACCATTAAATTTCTTATATGCATTAACCATAATTAACCATTAAATTCATCCCTTTCATCATACTAAATCACAGTCTAAAACGGCTTTCCATTGTTCTACTTCTGTACCCTTTGGAAGATGTCATGAAATTTGTGGGTTTGCTGAATTTTCTTCCTACTGGCCATTTTTACTTACAAAGGTTTGCAGAGCACATAACCGAAACAAACCAAATAACAAAATTCATTCCAATAATATACAAGTCTTAGGTCAGTGATTGTTATCACTGAAAGCTCTAAAAGGTTCACCAACATCCGGCTGCAGCATATGTGCCATAGGTTTGCCACCACTGTCCTACGCTGTCTAAAACTAAACAATCAACCCAGCAATTTATTTAACCTTGCCACATCTATATGCTCTGTCACAAATGAAAATGAGACTAGGAATAAAGGCCCATCTTGTGCTCTAGCCTGCAGAACAAAATCAAGGAGGGCAGGGATCTAGTAATAGGTTTTGTTCTGAAGTACTAATATTCAGTCAAATGAAAAGCAGGAACACAAGCAAGTCATTCAAGCGAAAAATTGCCACCTTCAAGATAGAACATTCCTCTGAAAAAGCAAACCACAATCAATTATTAACCAATACCTTTCAAGTCTGTGCTAAAATTAAGTTCTCTATCACAAAAAGTCACCAACCACAACCAAGAGAACAAACTTCACTGACAACTTCAAGAAACACTTTATATATGCAATTTTGGAGCCAGTCTTACATTCACTATATTAAGAGCCACACTTTAAGTCATTCCTACAACTCACTCTCTTAGGATCACTGACCTAAAAACGAAATCCTGTAGCCAAAGTATACAGGCCATTATGAAGAATATGAAAAGGCCAGAGTTTGTTTATAATCCAGCACAAGGAATAAGATTTATTGGGCTGGGGATTTAGTTCAATGGCACCATGCTTGCAAGGGCAAGGTCCTGAGTTCAATCCCAGGTACCAAAAAATAAAATAAAATAAAGGAATAAGATTTATATATTCCACACTGGGCATGGCGGCCCTTGCCTGTAATCCCAGCACTCAGGAGACTGAAGCAGGAGGATCACTGCAAATTCAAGGCCAGCCTGGGGTACACAGTGAGACTTTGTCTCAAAAGTTAAAAATAAAGATTTATACATTCCCCAAACAGTGACTTTCAGGACTGAAGAGGACTGCTCAGAATTTTACATTATGAGAAACTTCAAATATATGCCAGAGTTGAAATAATTTTACAGCAAACATCTGAATACTCACCACTGAGAGTCTACCATTTTTTACTGTAGTTGATTCATCACATACTCATCCATCATCCAAATCACCTTACTTTTTCAGTGAACTGCTGGGGTTTTTATTTATTTTGTGAGAGACAAGATCTCACTATGTTGCCTAGGCTAAGCTCAAATTCCAAGACAAAAGTGATCCTCCTGCCTCAGCCTCTGCAGTAGCCGGAATTGAAAGCCTATGCCCCTGTGCCTGGCTACTGCTGGAATTTTTTAAATGATACTTGTGTAGAGTATGAATATCAGAAAGTGGCTTCTCAAAAATCTTGACTGATGAGGTGTATGAACAAAAAAGTATGGAAACCACAAACCCATACTGTGTTCATCTCCCTTGCTAACCTACAATCAAAATGTATTGAAAGCTCACAAATGGCCATCTTAGATCTCCATACCCCTGTCCATTATTTGCACTAGGCTTAGCTCTCTTGGTGGCTCAGCATCAATCTATGAAACCTCTCTCAATTTTCACCCACTCAACTAGAATTAACAATGTCCCCTATAGGGACCACATTCTTTACCATTTGCAATCACCACATAATATCTGCTCTATGTTGTCTCTTTTACTAAACCCTGACCTCAAGGGTAGGAATCCCCTTATTTACCTCTGAATCCTCAGCAACCAGTACAGCACTTAGCCTATAGTGAGCACTCAGTAAAGGAAAGGTATCAATGAACGGTGTAAATGTGTGTCTTTACCCAGGAGCCTAGGAAGAGTTTAGTCGAGTATGGAGATGATCTAGTCACAGTGGCACTTTGGAAAAATTCATCTTAGAGCAGTGTTGTTAAGAGTATGAGCTTTGGAGCCAGACTGCATGGGCAGAGATCCCAGAATCCCAGCTCTGTCACTTACTGCTGAGTGACTCTGGGCAAATTTCTAAAGCTCCTGGGCCTGAATTTCTTCATTGGAAAATAGGGATCATATTGCTTCACAGGGGATTATGAGGACATAGTGAAACACTAATTAAAAAAAAACAAACAGAAAACCCACAAGCACACAGGCCAGGGGGATGTGGCTCAAGGGTAGAGCACTTGCCTAGCATGCTTGAGGCCCTAGGTTTGATCCTCAGTGCCACCAAAACACACACACACAGTGTTCCATCAACAAGGTAAATAAGGTAAAGTCCTTAAAGCACAGGTAATAGCAGTGAAAATAAAGTGGAAAGAATGGCCATGAATGAAGAATCTACTTTAAAATGTTCAGTCAGGAGGGTAAGCAAGTGGGTTTCTGTTATATTTTGTCTTATGTGTAAGTTAGCTCATTACTAGATTTCTTTTCGTAGAGCTGGGGATCAAATCCAGGGCTTCATGCATGGTAGGCACATCCCCTACTAGTGAGCTACATCCCCAGCCCACGACTGGATTTTTAAATTAAAGCAGTTATAATCTATCCAGTCTAAGCACTGATTTGACGCTAGGCACTAAGAGTCTAGCACATTGGGACTCTGGCCACAAGCTCTGTAACTACTGCAAGCTTCTCTATGTAAGTCTTTCAGTCTCTCAGCTGAGATTTCATTTCTCCTTATTACTCCACAAGATACCATTTATTTAGTTTGTGTCCCAGTCCTCTGTCCTGTGAGGATATCCCCAAGAACCTTGGTTGGGGAATGGGTCTGCAGTTTCATCCTACCCAACCCTGTACCACTTTTTCTTCTTCTTGCCCACCTCCTTACTTCTCAAGCCTTACTATTCCCTACACGTAGGAACTTGAAACCTAAGAGTATGGGAAAGGAACAGAGCAGTTGCAATGGTGCCAACAACTGGGGATGCAGCCAAGTCCCCAGGCCCCATATGCAGCTACCCAACTACATGCCAATTGGATTTAACTGCCATGGGGCCTTACACACTTGATATTCCTTTTTGGTTCTGTTCATTTTCTTCCTCCCTCTTAGAGCAACCTTCTCCAAACCCAACCTCTTCAAATCCAACCCATCCTTGAAGACCCAGGTGGGGTCTGACTTCTCCAAGGAAGTCTCCCCTGACCATTTTGGTCCATAGATATCTCCCACACACATACATAAACAAACCGGTACTGTACTTACTGTCTGTACCAAAAGCATAGTCATTGTACACATCTGTATGATTAAATGTTCCATGTGTATGTATTTGATTTCCCACAGGGAGGAACAATGTCTCATATCTTTCAAACTCCTTAACTCAATGGGTTAATACATGCTGAAGAGTGATTGAATCAGTGGGTGTTTTTGTTTGTTCATTTCAGGCTAAGGCAGGAGATAAGACGTATGTTGACATGAGAAAGGCTGAATGAGTAAAAAGTATCAGTAGGTTAAAATGAGAAAAAAATATAGAAGAAAGGTATTCAATTAACATCTGTTTAACAGATTCGTTGTGAAATTGGAAAAAGATAGGAGAGATGTCAACTAGAAAAAGGAGGGAAAAGGTATTATCAGTTTGAGAGAATACAGGAGAAAGCTGAGGCTACAAAAGAAATTATGCTAAAACCTAGAAATAGGCCAAATAGATAAGTGAAGGTAAAGGGAGCTATTGGGATGACTCGGATAGAGATGTGGTCAGGTAGGTGAGTAAATCGGTAGGAGGGGTATGAACCCAGGAGAGGGGTAGGTAGATTACAATGGTTGAGGGTAATTAGCCAGGTAGGTCGGCTGGTTGGGTAATGAGTAAATAGGAGGCAGGTAAATGAGTGGTTTGTAGGTTAAGTGGGTAGATGGTTAGGTGTTTAGTTGGTAGGTAATAGGTGTGGGGCATATAATTTAAAATCGGGCGCCTCCCTCACCTTGACCCGGAAGCGGATGAGTGCTAGCCTCACGCAGTGGCTCAGGCAAGCTGGTGGCAGGAACCAGGCCCGTGGTGGAGGGGTGCCCTTGTTGCCCACGTGTCCCACGATCAGTTGCGCTGTCTGCCGCTCGGCCTGGCACCGACGGCCCCACTCGGCCAGTCGGTCTTTGCCCAAGCCGCCGGGGAACATGACCACCAGCTCCAGGCCGTCGCCGCCGGGATAGGCACAGGCCTGGCACAGCGCTGACAAGTAGCCCAGCATGGCATTCCACTGGCCACCACACACCCAGTCCGTCTGATAGCCACCATAAAGCCGCGGTAGCGCCGAGCCCGCGTCTACCAGCACCCGGGCCCCGGGCAGCGGAGGGGGCGGCGGCGGCGGCAGCGGAGGGTGTAGCCCGGGCTGCGACTGGCCATGGTGGTGGAAGTGGTGAGCAGGGTGATGGTGTCGAGTTGGTCCCGCGCCCCCGGAATAGGCACCCAAGGCAGCGGCTGGGAACGGCGGCTGCAGGGCAGCGGAACCCCTGGCGGCGCGTGGGGCCCCAGGCGCTAGAGCTGCTGTCGGTGGTAGCTGGCGATGCAGGTGCTGCTGATAGTGGCGGTGCTGCTGTTGCTGGCGCGAAACAGTGCGCGCGAGTTTGAGAAGGTCCACGGGCACCACGGCCCCAGGACAGCGCTTCTCCAGGAACTCTTGAAAGCCCTGGACGCCCATGCTTCTTCAGCGGGCAGACGAGACAGCGGCTGCGCGAGCAGGTTGGGTGGCGATCTGGGCGCGAAGCTGGGGGAGGACGCGTGCGCACTCCGCAGGGGGCGAGGGGGGCGGGAAAAGGATTCCCGAGGGGAGGGGTGCGGGAGCCAGGGAACGAGGGTGGGGAGAGGAGACCACAGATTGGATTTGGGTGGAGAGGAGGGGTGAAGCAGACCGGACTCAGGAGAGGCTGGGAGGATAAAAGCGATGTCGGGCTCTAATTGCTTCTCGTCTTCTCCTCTCCTGCGGCTTTTCTTCACCGCTTCAAAAAGAGTGAAGCCTCTTCCTTCCACCTCCAGGAGCCATGTTGCCTCTTCTCTATGATACACGCTTTCTAGCTGGGAGCAGGAGCGGGAATGGGGCGGGGCGGATGGGCATCCTGGGAGTTGTAGTCTTCCCCCTTATGGCCTTAGGATGCAGTCAGGGAATGAGGCTACCAAGACTGTTGGGCCTTGTGGTTCACGGGGGTCATAAGAGGCAGAGCGTGAAAATCTGTGTTTAAGATTTGTGCTCTAATTCTTTGCATGGCACCGACTTGCCTCAAGCTATTTACTGCCATTCCCAGGAAAAAGTTTTGGAGGAAGGAATGATGCATCATGGGAAAGGAAATAAGAGTGGACTGATCGAATTTGATCAGCCAGAGTGAGCTGAAATTCCCAGAAGAATTTTACCTTTAATGGAAAAAATATAGCTATTTATTTATTTATTTATTTATTATGGGGGGGGCGGCTTGAGATACGGTCTCGCTTTGTAATTCAGGTTGGTCTTGAATTCACTATGTAGCTCAGACTGCCCTCCAACTCACTTCAATCCTCAGCCTCCTGGGTGCTGGGATTACAGGCTAGCTACTGTAACTCTATGAAGAGTTGTTTGCACCCGTTAGGAATAGTGAAACTTCTACAAAGGAAGCTTATATCTGTGTCAGTTGTTATTTACTTTTTTGTTTCGGTTTTGTTTGGGTTTTCCACAAGAAACAGAATAACTTGATGTAGAAGATCTATGCTCAACACTAACAAATTTGCCAAATCAAGTTTAAGATAATCACAAATGAAATCAAATGACCATAAAATAAACCAAGGCACTTGTGACCAGCGGCTCAGAAGAACTGGGCACAGATGTTGACCACTAAAAATTCCCACCAGTGAGTAAAAGTGAGATAGTCCTAGAAGTGAGGTCAAGTGTGTCATGACAAAATTCTGAAAAGATTTCATTTGAAAGTTGCGAGCAGGCCATGTGGTACAGGTGTAATCCTTGCACTCTGGGAGGCCAAGTTCGAGCCCAGCCTGGAGAATTTAGCAAGAACCTGTCTCAAAATAAAAAATAAAAAAGGGCTGGATATGTAGCTCAGTATGAAAGCTCTGAGTTCAATGTCCAGTATTGGGGGCAGGGATCTGCAGTTACTGGGAGTCATATATTCATGGGCCTTCTTGATTTGGAGAATTCCCAGTCCCATATAAAAAACTTTACTGATTTGAAAACTAGCATTTATGAGGTTACCTGTTTACCTGTATATGCCTCCTAAAAACTCCTTGTTTTCTAATGTCCTCAAGTGTGATTATATCTCCTATAAATGCATTCCTATAAATGGAATGTATGGTAGAAGAGTCATGTGGAACAGTGTTGAAGTCAGCATGTTATTTCCTGTTGGAGCTCTGATCCAGAGGACCTTGAACATAATGCCACGGAGAATGAGCCAAGTCCTTAGGTAGAATGCTAAGAAATTAGAAGCTACAGGGCCAGGGATTTAGCCCAGTGGTGCTGCGCCTGCCTTCCAAGCACAAGGTCCTGAGTTTGATCTCCAGTACCGCAAAAAAAAAAAAAAAAAAAACAAAGAAAGAAAAAGAAATTAGAAGCTATTTCCCAAGCTATTTCCTCTGGCAAATCTGAAGAGTCACAGAGCCTAATTTGAGCTGGGGATGTAGCTCAGTGGTAGAGTACTTGCCTAGCAAATGTAAGGCCCCGTGTTTGAGCCTTACCACAGAAAATACACATACACACAGAAACACACGCACAGACAGTGTTATGGCTTATGTCTAGATGTCTGCCCAAAGCCTCATGGGGTCATAGGTGGGGCTTTTTCAGAGGTGGCTGAATCTAGAGTGTGTGACGCTGGGATTGATTCATGGTACAGTGCTAGGATCAAGGGTACTAAGATTAAAAGTATGAGTGCTACCCACCCTAAGTAGCCTAGGTAAGATAGAAGGGACAGAAAGAGCTGTGGTTGTCCCTTGTTGCTTTGTTACCTTCTGCTTGCCATGAACTGTTTCTCCTCTGCAATGCCTGTCTGCCATGCCACCCTGCCTTGGAGCCAGCCAATTATGGACTGAAACCTCTGCAAACTGTGAGTTAAACAAACATTTCCTCCTTTAACCTGTGGATATTGGGTATTTTTGTCTCAGCAAAGAGAGAAGTAACTAACACACACATTTACACACAAAGAAGGCAAGCCAGGTGTGGTGGTATAACTGGCAGGGCAAAATGGAACTTTATTTTTTAATTTATTCTTATTGTTTTGTTTCTTGAGACAGGGTCTCACTATGTAGGTCAAATGTCTTTGAACTCACTATGTAGTCCCAGGCTGGCCTGGAACTCCTGGTGATCCTCCTGCTTCAGCCTCTAGAGTGCTGGGATTACAGGAATGTGCCACCATGTCTGGCCATAAAATGGAACTTTAAAAGAATTTTTTCCATTAGAGACAAGCCATTGGCCAAACTTCCTCAGGCCAAGAGCTTGATTCCCTTTCCATGGGGAAGGGAGGGAGCAGAATAGGGCTGGAAAAATAAATGTGAAGTTAATCCAGGCACAGTAGCAAACACCTATAATTCCAGCACCCGGGAGGCTGAGGCAGAAGGGTTGAAAGTTCAAGCACAGCCTGGGTAAATTAGGCAGGCTGCAGAACCACTGAGCTAAATCCCCAGCTCCAGCCTGGGTAAATTTAGGGATTTATGGAGACCCTATATTAAAATAAAGGTTGGGTTCAATCCCCAATACTACCCACCCCCCCCAAAAATTGGAGTTGTTGGGCCGGAGATTTAGCTCAGTGGTGCTGCCGCCTGCCTCGAAAGTACCAGGTCCCGAGTTTGATTCCCGGTACCAAAAAAAAAAAGTGGAGTTGTCTGTTTTCTCATATTCCCTCTCCTCTTTCTTACTATAAAAGGGCCTTACACACCTTGCTATAAAAGGACAGAGTGAGATGATGATTTGTAGCAACATGAGGTCCCTCCATCTCCTTTGGAGCTAGCTTTCAATAAGGACTTTTTCATGCCTCCTCCAAAAACCATGCTTCCTGTGTTTTTGTGAATCTGCAAGCAAATGGATTTGATAACAGTGATAACAGTGGTGTGTGCCTGTAGTACCAGAACTTTAAGGCTGAAGCACGAGGATAGCCAGTCAAGGCCAGCCTGGTCTACATAGTGAGACCCTACCTCAAATAAATAGATAAACAAAACCCACAATAAGCCTAACTTGACAATATTCTTGGAGCTTGTTATTAAAATTCTGAGCTAATCTTCTGAAACTAACAGCCAAGAAATTATTATCACTGAAAATCACATCTGGTGAATAGGTACCATAAAATTGATCAGCCAGAGTAGTGATTCTCAAATATGTTCCTGAACCACACATCAGGACCACCTGTGAACTGTTACAAATGTAACACTTCCTTCTTTTCATTCAACTATAAACACAACACCACCCTTATGATTATCCATGTTTAAACTTAGGAGGTTGCAATGCCCGAGGCTGCACCTGTGAGAGACAGAATGGGAGGCACCTAGATATAGAGGTATCTGACCCTTTGAATACTGGAAGCTTGAGTTATTGGGGGTTCCTCTTCCTCCTCTTTCCCTTTGGCCTTCTGTCTGTTCCTGCTGCTACCCTCCTGTGATTTTAAATACACGTAGCTATTTACTATTTACTACGAGGTGTACACTTGGCAATACTTTCCTTGTGCACAAGAACCTGGGCTATTTTGGGCCCATTAAGCTGTAACAACCCCAGACCTCCAGGATCAGAAACACTGTGTGGGGAGCCTGGAATATGTAGTTTAAGTAATGTCAAAGATAAATAAAGCCAGGGCCGAGGATTTAGCTCAGTGGCACTGTGCCTGCCTCAAAGGTGCTAGGTCCTGAGTTCGATCCCTGGTACCAAAAAAAAAAAAAAAAAGATAAATAAAGCCAGATATAAGTTTAAGAACCACTACATTTGTAGGGCATACCTGAGGTCCAAAGTACAGACTGGAAATTATGAATAAATTGACTACCATGAGTTTTCTTTTTTCTTTCCCCTCCCTTTCTCCTCTACTATTCCTCCTTCCCTCTCTCCCGCCTTGCCTTTGTTTCCCTTTTCTGACAGGGTCTCTCTGTGTGGTCCAGGCTGACTTTGAGCTAGCTATGTAACTCGTGATCTTCCTGCCTCAGCCTCCCAAGTGCTGGGGCTACAGGTGTGTACTACCACACCTGGCTTCCCATAAGTTTTCTGGTTTGGACTTTTGTTTTATTGGTTTTTTGTTTTTCTGTAGTACTGAGGATTGAACCCAGGCCTTTTGCATTACATCCTCAGCCCTTTTCTATTTTTTATTTTGAGACAAGATCTTGCTAAGTTGCATAGGCTGAGCTCAAATTTATGATCCTCCTGCTCCAGCTTCTCAGAATTCTGGGATCATAGGTGTGGGCCATTGCATCTGACTCTCATGAATTATGTTATGTCCATAATTTCTATATTTTTGTATTCAGGTGGAAAGGGTGTAACCTCTTCTGGACCTAGTGACTGACTAAAAATGTGATCTCCCCTAAAGGAGAATTTTGACTGTAGTTAGTTATTTCTTTAGTACTATATATTAGATCTATTGATGGCAGTTAAGTTTATCAGAGGTTTCAAGATCAAGAGGGGCCACATTTAGATTGTTACTGAACTAAATTGTCACTGAGTGGTGTGCCTATGTCATGCCATTGTTTCTGGATTTAGTTTTTTGACATGGGCTTCTCATATATTCAGGTTGGTTTCTAACTCCTGGGTTCAAGAAATCCTCTTGCCTCTACCTTTCAAGTAGCTAGGACTACGGGTGTGTACCAATGTGCCCAGTATGCCATTATTTCTAGTTGCAGCAATTGTATATGGCTTCCAGTTGTCTATAGATTTATGTTGGGTATATTTTTTGAATTGTGGATACAGAGAAAATGGCATATATGTTTATGGGGAAGCCAAGAAGAGGACTGTGGGTAAATATCTACTACCGTGATGACAAAATTTTTAGAGCTTTCAGTGATAATGAATGGCCCACTGTGGTATGTGTGCCATAGGTTCGCCACCTATTGGATTGTCTCCACAGCATCCCTTTTCTACTACTGTCTCTACCCTGTCCTTATGGTTGCACTGGAACCATCCATTATGTACCTTCCCAAAGAATTTGGGATTGAACTGGAGAAGATGAAAAATCCTAGTGCATTTAAGCACCTGGTTCATTTGTACTTAAGGCCCATTTGCATTATTTCTGGGTTTGGTGAGGCCCTTCTAAATTTCCATTCTTGCTTAAGTTTGTTGAAATTTAGTGTCTTTATTTAAACATAAGAATCCTAATGTATGCATGTAGTCTGGGAAAAATTTTACACTGGATGTAGGGCATAGAAAGGACAGAGATGACAGAGACCAAAGCCCAGAAAACAGTGGGTAGTAGATGACACAGAATAGTGGTTCATAGTATTTGATTTGGAACAAAGATGTAGATTCCAATACCAGTTCAACCTTCTATTAGCTGTATAGTTTTTTTAAATTGAGACAGGGTCTCACTATGTAGTTCAGGCTAGCCTTGGACTCACTAGGTAGCCTAGGATGATCTAGAACTCCTGGTGATCCTCCTGGCTTAGCCTCCTGGGTGCTAGGATCACAGGCGTGTGCCACCATGATTTTACCAAGTTGCTTAGCCTCTTGAGCTCTTACTGTATCTGTGAAATACGAACCTGTTAATGTATTAACAGATTTGTAGAATACCTACTATGTGTCAAATTAAAGTTGGGAGCTGGAAGAAAGCAATTTTTAAGATGTTCAAGGAGTTTAGAAAGGACATAGTAATTATACTTACCTTGGAAGCATGAGACAATTAAATGGCAGCACTAGCATACTAACTGGCACAATATGCAACTAATAAATGGTAACTCAGGGGCCGGGGATTTAGCTCAGTAGTTCTGCCACCTGCCTTGCAAGCGCAAGGTCCCGAGTTCGATCCCTGGTACCAAAAAATAAATAAATAAATAAATAAATAAATAAAATAAATGGTAACTCTTATGAAGGTGCAGGGAGAAGCACGAAGAGGTTACATAGAAAGTTCACATCAGACTCAGTCTTCTGTCATCATCCACCTAAGCAGTAAGTAACTGTCAGGTTTCTACAATGGGCCCGCTTGGTTGTTTATATTGCCCAAATCCTTGGGGCCTATTTGGGAGGCTATAAGCCCATATGATTACAGGAAATAATTTATCAGAAGGTCTAATGAGGCTACCATATTGCTTGTTTCTTTTTTTTTTTTCAAGACAGGTTTTCCCTGTTGTTTGTGTTTCTTGAATCATCAACTAGTTTATACCAGGGAGGTCATTTGATTAATGGAGGAGACAGTGACAATAGTTCTCAGCCCTAGTCATATATCAGTGTCACTTGGAGAGCTTTTAAAACAATAGTGATTTGGCTGGGCATAGTGATATCCACCTAAATTCCCAGCTACTGGAGTGGCTGAGGCCGGAGGATCATTTGAGCCCAGGAATTTGAGGCCAGCCTGGGCAACTTAATGAAAAATATTTTTCTTTTTTTGTTTGTTTTTCTATGCTTGGTTTACTTTCCTTGCATAATATCCTCCAGGTTTATTCATATTACTAGTGGTAGGATTTCCTTTATTAAGGCTGAATAATATTCCATTGCATATATATACTACATTATTTTATCCATTTATATTCTGAAAAGAACTTAGGTTAATTTCATAACTTAACTGTTGTAAATAATGCTGTCACAATGAACAGGACAGTAGACATATGGATTTCAATCCTTTGAATATATAGTCAGAAGTGGGATTGCTGAATCATATGGTAGTTCCACTAGTTTTTTGAGGAGCCCCTATACCAGTGATGGCAAACCTGTTAGAGATGGCCATTCTACTTAGTGTGAAATGCTAACTCATTGTTGTTTTGGTTTACATTTCCCTGATGATTGATGTTGAACATTTTTTATATACCTGTTGAGCATTTGTACATCTTATTTTGAGAAATGTCTATTTGAGTCCTTTGTCAATTTTTTTAGTTGGGTTGTTTTTTTGCTACAGAGTTGTTTAAGTTCCTTGTACATATTTTTTTACATATATGCATTATGTATTTTGGATATTAACTCCTTATCAGATGTATGGTTCATAAATATTTTCTCCATCACATAGGAATCATGATTTTGTGGGGTCCAGTTTATTACTGAGTCCTGGTAGTAGGCCTAGTGCTTGAGTTCACATGGGGTCAGGTCTGGTGCTGGAATCTGAGCTGCACTGTTCACTGCTGTCTAAATTCTCTTTTCAGATGTGGAGGAGGGGCATCAATAAAGTGAGGGCTGGCACAGGAAATTATTCATATTCTCTTCGGGGGTATTTTTTTATTTCTGTGCTCCACTCAGGTGCCAGAAACTCTTACCTGGATTCCATAGTCATCGTGAAAGTATTTTTGTGCATGGATTTTGTTCAGATTTATGTTACTGGAAATTCGTAGTTGATCATCTTGCTGATGTCCTACCTCAGTGAACTCCTATTACCGGATGACTCTTGAACAAAGATGACTAAATGGTCATTTTTGGAGTTGCGGGGCATTTATTAAATTTAGAAACATGTTTCAAAAAAAATAGAAACATGTTTCAGTAAGAGACCTGGTTTCGGTCTATGGTCAGATGGCTCCACTGCTTTGGACCTGTGTGAGACAGAATATCAAGGTGGAAGAAGCATGTGCCAGAGGAAGCTGCTCAACTCATGAAAGCCAGGAAGCAGTGAGAGAGTAAAAAGAAGCCTGAGACCCATCTTTAAAAAAACTGATTTAAGGTTTGGGGTGCAGACACTAATTTTTAAAAACTTTACTTTTTTTTTTAAAAGACAGGGTCTCACTGTGTAGTTCAGGCTGACCTTGAACTCATTATGTAAGCCAGGCTGGCTTCAAACCTGCAGCAGTTCTCCTGCCTCAGCCTCCCCAGTGCTGGAATTACAGGTGTGTACCAGTACACCTGGAAAACTTCAAATTATGGTAAAATACACATAATATTTCCCATCTTAATCATTTTAGGTGTATGCTATGGTAGTAGCACATTCATATTGTAGTGCAAACAAAATTCTAATTTTTAAAACTGAAAATAGCTTTCCCGTTGATTCTAATCCACAGTCAGGGTTGAGAACCACTAAGCTGGACTAGAGAAAGTTTTTTAAATACTAATTAAATTCCTGAGCCTATTTCTTCATTTGAAACATACAAATATGTGCTAGTCCTTTCCAATTCTAAAATTTCATCACTGCTTTCTTTCCATCCATCCCAAGGTCCTACACCCATCTGTACCATCATCTCTCTGTATTCCTTCACTCCTGTCTTTAGTTCTTGTCATAAGACCCACCTTGTTTCCCCCAACTACTTCAGCTTCCTCTTCCTCTAAACTCTTTAGCCACAGATGTAATTCTGACATCTCATTCTTTTACCTAGTGGTGCTCATTAATGATGGTACAATTTAAATGGGTTGTATGTTGGTGGTATCTCCCAACTTAATCACTTTCACTTCTTTTCTAATGTGGATCATAGAAATTAAAAACTCTTTCCTTCAAAGCAAGCCATAAAACCTAGAAAGGGCCAGGCATGGTGGAATATACCCATAATCCCAGCATTCTAGGAGGCTGAGACAGGAAAATTACAATTTTGAGGGCCAGGGATTTAGCTCAGTGGTGCCATGCTGTCCTCTCAAGCACAAGGTCCTTAGTTCGATCCCTGGTACCAAAAACAAAAACAAAAAAAAATCTTGACTTCAGACCAGGTAACTTACTGACCTAGCAAGACAGCAAGAACTTATCTCAAAATAAAAATGAAAAAGGACTGGAGATGTATCTCAGTCCAAAAGCCCTGTGTTTAATCCCTAGTAATGAAAAAGACAAATAAAGGCCACTCCCTCCCTTCTCTCTTCTTTGAAGACCTTCATTCCAGAGATATCCTACCTTATGCTCTGGAAGGAAGGAATATTACACAGAGCAAGAAGAATCTGAACAGACAGGCCTTGCTAGGTTTCTCCTTCTCAGATCTATTAACAATACATCATAGCTGGCCATACTGACACACTCCTGTAGTCCTAACACTCTGGAAGGCTGAGGCAGGAGAATTGTAAGTTTGAGCCTATTCTGGCCAACTTGGACTTAGCAGGACCCTGTCTCAAAATAGAAAGGGCAGGGGATGTATCTCAGTGCTAAGGGCTGAGGTTCAATCCCCAGGACTGCAAAACAAAACACCCAGGATGCCCAGTGAAATTTGAAATTCAGATAAATAATACATCATGCCCTTTTGTCTGGTCATGTTTTCTACATGGCTGTCCATTCTTTTGTGTGTGTGTGTGTGTGTGTGTGTGTGTGTGTGTGACTAAAGTATTTTATTAAATTAAGTGTGTGATCTGCAAATGGCTTTATAAGGAATTTTAAAAGCAAAATTATAAACATTTTCAATAAAAAAATATAGGAATTAACAGCAAAATTACATTTTTATAGTACAAATAGCATTTTGTTTCTGATATATGATCTAAAAATTTTATAATATATTCTCTGACTAATAGCTACAATGTTACATTTTAATGAGAAGTCTTGAGGTTAATTTAATTATTTATTATTAACAGATTCATCATTTGGACCATAAAAGTCAATTGCTCAACTTTAAGGAAAAACCTTGTCATTATATAACATGAAGTTATAAAAGGCTCTTCAGGTTGCAGATGTCTCTTAGCCTTGCTTCTCTATTAAATTCTGTAAAGAGCATTAAGTAATATTGTAAATGAATTATAGTTTTAGAATAAGTACCACTAACATACATTCTCTATAAACTTACTTTACCTTTTAGATGACACTCTTTTGGCCACACAAACACCTACATCTGTTTTCTTTACATGTAAATAAAAATAAGCAGAATAAGCAGTACTTTACCACTACAAAGAAGTATCATCAAACTTCACCTAATTGCACAATGGGAAAGCATGTAGAAAAAAACACTTGGGAAAAAAGTACAAATTATTTCTGTCAAGATTTTTATATATTTTGTCATTTTCTTAATATGAGAGCAATTAAAACATTATCAGAACAATTTCCTGAGTTTCAAAAGTTTCCAATTTCCAGCTCAGAGTAGCTAATCTTATTATTTCCTGGGCCCTTTATCTAAGTGTACAAAACATTTGAATTTTAAAAGAAAGAGACCAAAATAAAAGGATGAGAAACTATCCAAAAGAATTGTGAGCTTTTCTTCTCAAAATATAATAAACCATTTTAGTCCACTGTCCATTCTTCATCCTACCTCAGCATAAAATCTGGATCTTCACTTTTGAAGGCCATTATGTCACATTAAACTTGGATTAAGTAAATTATGCTTTTCTCTTGTTAACCTTTCTTTTTTTCCCCCACTACTGGGGATTAAATCCATCCTCCAGCCTTTTTGTTGTTGTTGCTGTTATATTATCTGCCCAGCCTTTTAAAATTTTTGCCACAGAGTCTTGCTAAATTTGCCCAAGCTGGCCTGTAACTTGTGATCCTTCTGCCTTAGTCTCCCAAGTAGCTGACATTACAGGGGTATGCAACCACATTTGTTTTCTCGTCCCAGTGCTTGGGGTGGAGCCTAGAGCTTTGCATATGCTAAGCACATGCTCTACCACTAAACTATATATTCCCAGCCCTACATTTGTCTTATTATATCAATATGTCTATGAACCTTTACGGGTGGGGAAATATATCTACTCTTTTTTTGCTCCTCCAATTTCTGGCTCCCAACATGGAGCACCTGAGATATGTAACTTATTCCAGCAACTGCAGATGAGATCCTGGAACGACTGACCAAAGGCCAGCAAAGAAAAGATAAGATTTTTTTTGAAACCAATGTCAGTTCTCCCGGATCTCTGCCTGCAGTTCCTGGTCAAGAATGGAAGAGGGGGCCCAGGGATTTAGCTCAGTGGTTTTGCTGCCTGCTGCTCAAGCACAAGGACCCCAGTTTGATCCCTGGTACCAAAAAAAAATGGAAGAGAAAAAGAAAAAAAATGAAGAAAGGAAGAAAGGAAGGAAGGAAGAAAGAAAGAAAATAAAAAACAAAAATTTAAAAAGAATGGAAAGGAAAATTTTATTTAGCCTTTCCTTCTCGAATTCATATTAGCAGGACAAAGTCATTCATATGAACCAGTTCTTGGGTATAGGGCCTCAAGTAATCTTTTGGGTATGAATCCTTTTTTTTCGGGGGTACCGGGGATCGAACTCGGGACCTTGGACTTTTGAGGCAGGCGCCGGAACCACTGAGCTAAGTCCCCAGTCCGTGTTGAATACTCTTGATTTTTTATTCTTTCCCTGCCAGGGATGATCTTTGTTTTCCCTTGTCTGTATTTTGTGTTATAAGGAAGATAATCATAGGGTCAGAACACAGGTATAGACCCTTATAAACCTATTATTCAAGCTAGTATCACAGATTGTTGAGTTCACCATTTTCCCCAGGCAAATATGTTTTTTGTTGTTGTTGTTGTTACTGGGGATCAAACTCAGGATCTTGTGCTTTTGAGGCAGGTGGTGGAACCACTGAGCTAAATCTGAGGCCCCCAGGCAAATATGTTTACAGGAACTTTGCTGTGGGTCATCAAGACAAAAACCAGATGAAGTTCTCCTTTCATATTGTTTTGTGAGTTTGTCTTTATGACCACTGAGTACACTTTCTCTGCTCTCTGCCAGCCAGGGGACACAGGTATCAACTTGTGTCAGGTAACTGCTTGAATAGGCTAGGAACCTAAATGTTCTGAGCTATCATGGGAGTTTCTCTTAGTAAAAAGTACCAGTCCCTTGGGGGCTTTTGTCCTATCATCCTTTAATGCTTGAATTAGTGCTAGAAAACTCCCATTTTGGCACTGCCTGTCTGGTGTGACAAATTAGCTGGTCTGTGACCAGGAGGTCTCATACTGTATGGGAGACAGCAAAAACCATTTTCACAAACACTAGTCTAAACCACCTGTGGCATCAAAAGGTAATCACTTTCTTAGTCAGGAATGAACTTTTTGTCTCATGGGGGCTGACTCTGCTTGCTTTGAAAACACCATATGCATAAATTACATTACTGGTTTGAATCACTTTGGGAATAAATGGGGTAAAATTTGGAAAAGTAAGTTCACTTTATTTTTGGTAGTGCTAGGGATCAAACCCAGGGTCTCACACATTACTAGGCAAGCACTCTCACACTGAGCTATATACCCTATCTTGTCAAAATATATTTGATTTGTAACTCTTGGTCTTGAGATACCCATTTATTATTAACCCTTTCTTTCTTAGGGACAGCTATCATTTTTCTGTTTGTCTCATTTTGTATCCTGACAATTTAGCTTGACTTTCCATCTTTTAGGGACAAGATGGTTATTGGGCCTGTGTGTACATTCTGGCCAATCAAAAAAACTAAGGGTCTCCAAGAATATGGCCAGATAAAAATGAGGGTTTTACCTTATTTGTGGCTAGTGTATTGACAACGGACAGCTCTCAAGGAGTTGTCTTTCATTCTTTTAGTTGTTTTTGATGTGCCTCTGGATCTCAAGAGGAGATGCCTCATGTGTCTTTGTTTAGGCTTAAAGATTTACTAGTTTTGGTTCTGAGTCATTTAATAGGAACCAAGTTTTTTTTTAAAAAAATCCAGGAATATTTTGTTTGTCCTGGCTGAAACTGTGTGTGTGTGTGTGTGTGTATGTGTTTAAAGAAGTCTATAGTCAAGTCTGCTTAACTAGATGCTGATATTCAGGCTATACCTTTTTGTTTTTATTTTTTGTTTTTTGAGACTGGGTCTCACTAGGTAGTTCAGGCTGGCCTTGAACTCGCTGTGTAGCCCAGGATGGCCTCAGACTCAAAGCAATCCTCCTGCCTCAGCCTCCTGAGTGCTGGGATTACACGCATGTGCCACCATGCCCAGCCTATACTTTTTTTTTTAAAGATAGGATGTCACTGTGATGCCTAGGCTGGTCCTGAACTCCTGAGGCAAAGGAATCCTCTTGCCTTAACCTCCTGAGTACAAGCATGCACCACCATGCCAACTTGAGGCTAAATTTTCCAAAAGACTTCTCTGTTCTCTCTGTCATATCCCGCTTCTCTCATGGGATCTTTTCAATTGACTAAAACCTCTCTTCTTGAACCCCTGCTAACTATGTGCCCCATTCCTCTATTAATTCCCTTTCTTTTTGGCATGGGTTTTGCTGAAGATAGTGAACTTCACTAGCCTTTTGGGAAACAAGATCTCCCCAAAACTGGCTCCTCTCAGACCCTTTCTTTCCATTTCTTTCTGTTCCTCCTTTTTGCCATCTTCAGTCTTCTATTCAGTTCTCTTAAATCTTTGATAGCCCCTACTTCCTCCATTTGGTGGTGAATAGATGGGAAATTATTGAGGAAACATCGAGGAAAAAGAATTCAGGTTTGTATAAACAAACTTTAGCTTGACTTCTAAACCTCATTCTAGTACTATCTGTACTTGTAAAATTCTGCAGTGAATTCTTAGAATTCTATGTTGACTGGACATTCATTTTGAATCCTCCTCTGTTTCATCTGATATGCCCTAAATGCTTTCTTGGAAAAACTTCCATTTTTCTTGTACCTTTGAGATATACATTTCCTACCTTTTCTTTTCTAGAACATATTAGGTATCTTTTGGAAATACAAACTTCAAGAAGAATTCTATCAGAAAAAGTTAAAAAAGAGAAGGAAGAAGCATGTGTCCTTTTTTAGTTGTGATATTTTTATACTTGCCTGACTTGTCAACAACAAAAGAAAAACAAGATGGAAGCTAGCTTTAATATCTCATAAAGTTTTCATGAATAATTCAAGCATAATTGTTAAGAAAAACAGAATTAAAATAGGATATATTTACAGATAAACTTTTGTTTTCTCTGTTTTGTTTCTCAGATTTAAGAAAATATTTTTCTTTTAAGCTCTCTATTCCTTACAGAAATATGGTAGCATATACCTTCTGTGAAACATGGAAACATTCACATTTTCTCCCTATCTCATACCTCCAGAACTCAGAAACTGTCTTTTTGAGTATTTTATTTTAATGGCAACGTAGTTATTTGCATTAGTTCAATGAGAATCTGTTATCTTTATAACAGGACACAATTGGAAACACTGGTTATATTACCAGGCTTTGACTAGAATGCTGCATTTTCAGATATGACCAGACAGCTTTAAGGAATTGAGATTAAGAGCCAGTAGAGACCCACTCAGAAAAACTGGCCTGGTATCTTGAATATATGGTTTACATGGTACTCTTGCAGGTGGATAACAATGTCACTTCCTGGGAGGCCCAGGAATAACTTGGGGGCACTGAGTAGACAAGAATTCACTCAAATCTGTAGGTACAAGTGAAATTTGATGGTGAGACCTTGGCTCAGCTTCTTAGCCTCAAGAGGCTTTTAAAAGTTTAATCTGAGATTCCTTATAAAACTTTCAGCAAGGCGAATTTATGAGAGTCTATGAGGACATTCAACCAATTTTTGCTGTATTTATGTTAATAATCAGGCCAAGTTTTGCTGGAAGATAAGTTAGATAGAACTCTCGAAGACACTGGCATAGGAAAAGACTTTATGAACAAATCCTTAGTAGCACAGGAACTAGCACAAAGAATCAACAACTGGGATCTCATCTTATTAAAAAGCTTCTACACTGCAAGAGAAACCACCAACACAGCTAAGAGACAGCCTACACTGTGGGAAAACATTTTTCGCAGCTGTACCTCAGACAAAGGACTACTATCTAGAATAAAGAACTGAAAAAAACCAGACCCCCCAAATATAAAGATCCAATTCAAAAATGGGCGTCTGAAATGAACAGACATTTCTCAGACAAAGAAATAAAAGCAGCAAATAAACATATGAAAAAATGTTCAATGTCACTGGTCATTTGACAGATGCAGATGAAAACAACACTGAGATTCCACCTCACCCCAGAAAGGACGGCTGCTATCAAGAAATCAACCAATAACAAATGCTAGCGGGGTTGTGGGGAGAAAGGAACCCTTCTTCATTGTTGGTGGGAGTGCAGACTGGTACAACACTGTGGAAATCAATATGGAGATACCTCAAACAACTAGGATTAGAAGTCCCATTTGACCCAGCTATTTCTCTGCTGGGTCTCTTCCCTAAAGAATTAAAAGAATCATACCACAGTGATATATGCATGTCCATGTTTATGGTGGCACAGTTTGTAATAGCTGAAACTTGGAAACAGCCCAATTGCCCATCAACTGGAGACTGGATAAAAAAAGATATGGTTTGTTTTTTTTTAATAAAATGGAGTACTACTCAGCCATAAAGAACAAGAAACTAGAGACATTTATAGCTAAGTGGATGCACATTGAGGCCATACTTTTTTTTTTTTGGTACAGGGGATTGAACTTGGGTCCTTGCACTTTCAAGGCAGGCGGTGGAACCACTGAGCTAAATCCCCGGCCCAAGGCCATACTCTTAAGTGAAATAAATAGGACACACATGTGTAAATACTGAATAGTTTCTCTGGTGTGAAAAACTAAAAGTGTAAATAAGGATCAAAATGTATAATTGATATTGTGAAATAGGAAGAAAAGGTCTAAAGGAGTAGGGGAAGTGGGAGGGGTAGGGGAAAGGAAAGAAGGGAAAAGAAAAAATATGAGAAAAGGAAAAAAAATGGAAACAAAGTCTTTGTAAATAGGGAAGGGTGGAGGGGGTGAAGGGAGGGCAGCGGAATGGGGAAAAAATAAGAACCAAGATACTCATGTAATGGTACAAGATCCCAATGATGAATGTAACTGTATTGTATACCTAAAATGTACCAATAAACTTAATGGAAAAAAACTAATCAGGCCAAGTTTAATGAGACTAAAGTTATCAAACTAAACAAGTCAGTCTGATTATCTTTGGTAGAAATGGGGGTGAATATATAGAGAATATTTGTTTCAAAAGAAAATTACCTGCACCTGTTATTAGACTCCACCTCAATTTTTCTGAGGGTTTGTTATCTACCATTCTTTTTAATAATACACTCAATATCAGATATTTTGTTATAGCAACACAAAAAAGACTAATACAGAAAACTGGTACCAAGGAATGGAATAGGATAGTTGCTATAACAATACCTGAAACTATGGAAGCAACTTTAGAACTGGTGACTGGAAAAGTTGGACAGAACAGTATAAGTGATTCTGGCAAGGGCTCAAAGGACAAGACTAAGAATGAACTAAAATGTCTTTTAAAAATTGGGTAAGTGGTCATAACCAGAATGCTAATGGAAAGGGAGGAATATTCTATTGGAAATTTGAAAATAAAGGCAATCCTTATCACATGAACTCCAAAGAACAAACCTGCAGTGTCCATGCCTTAAGGCTTTGTGGAAGGTGGAATTTTTTAAAGCAAAACATTTATTGTTACATTTTAGATATACATGATAACACTAATCATAGGGAATTTGCAACTACACATGGTATATCCTGCCTATTCGGGTTTTTTTTTCTATTTTGATTTTGTTTTATTGAGATGAGGTCTCACTGTGCAACCCAGGCTGGCCTCAAACTCACAGTTCCCCTGCCTCAGTCTCCTGAGTGCTATGATTGCCTGGCTTCTATTTTGATTTGTAAGAACCATTGTACTGGCAACAAATTTATTTCTAATGAAACAAACATGAGGGAGGGCCGGGGATTTAGCTCAGTGGTTCTGGCTCCTGCCTTGCAAGAGCAAGGTCCCGAGTTCAATCCCCAGTACCAAAAAAACCAAACAAAGAAACATGAGGGCAAATTGATTATTCTACTCTGGGTCTTTATGAGTCCATTTTGTAGCAGTATTTACTTAGATCACATTTCTTTATTGATCACTTGTCTATAATTTTGATTAATTATTTTATATTTTGGTAGTTTACAACTTGAGTAAAAAGTTCGATTAATGGCTTTATTTCATAAATGACAGTTGCTTAAGTCATATTTTCTCCTATTTCTATCATGATTACAAAACAATAAAATATTGCCTCACAAAATTCAAACTATACAGAAAATAGTTACACATCCTCCCATCCTCTAGACGTAGAGAAAATAGTTACACATAATCTCATTCACTACACAGCTGTTATAATTTTCCATATACATATATATTTTATGAAGTTTCAGTGGTAGTTATATTTAGTACAATATTCTTCCTTTTCCATCTTGTCACTTGTTATTCTTTTTTTTATTATTAAATTCTTTTATTGGTACATTGTAGGTATACAACACAATTACATTTCTCATTGGGAACTGTAC
>NW_004624909.1:1881260-1907269 GCF_000247695.1 Heterocephalus glaber
GACAGAAGGTGGCCCAAAAGCCCTTTCCTCTGGGCTGGGAGCAGCGGGAGGGATGGTGACTGGGAAGCCCCTTCCTCTGGACCAGGAGCAGTGGGACGACGGCTCAGAAGCCCCTACCTCTGGGCCTGGAGCAGCGGCACTCTGTACCTTGGTCTGGTGGTCTGGTGTCCTCTGTCTTTGTAGTGTGGAACCAGGTGGCTGCCTGTCTGCAGCGGGGTGATTCAGCATGTTCCGCGTGACTTGGGACCTCGGTAGGGTGTGCACAGACCTGCCTGTCTGCAGCGGGCTGATTCGGCATGTTCCTTGCTACTCAGGACCTTGGTAGGGTGTGGGCAGACCTGCCTGTCTGCAGCGGGGTGATTCAGCGTCTTCCTTTCAACCGCCTATTCGTTTTTTCCCATCCCCGCTCCCTGCAACCCCCCTCCCCTCCTATATACAAAAGCTTTGTTTCCATTTTTTCCTTCTATTTTTACTTTTTTTTGTCATCCCTTCCTTCCTTTCTCCCTCCCCTCTCCCTTTTCCCCTCCCCATTTGAACATTTTCTTCCCATTTCTCAATATCTATTGTACATTTTAGTCCTTATTTCTACTTTTGGTTTCTCATACCAAAGAAATTATGCAGTATTTAAACATGTGTTTCCAATTTATTTCACTTAAAAGTATGGTCTCAAGGTGCATCCATTTAGCTATAAATGTCTCAAGCTTATCCTTCTTTATGGCAGAGTAGTACTCCATTTTATATATAAAAAACCCCACATCTTCTTTATCTATTCATCCAATGATGGTCATTTGGGCTGTTTCCAATATTAAACATGGGTGTGCATGTATTGCTGTGGCATGCTTTTAATTCCTTCGGGCAGATACCAAGGAGTATAGCTGCGTCAAATGAACCTGTAGTTTTAGTTTTTTGAGAAATCTCCACACTGATTTTCACAGTGGCTGTACCAGTCTACACTCCCACCAACAGTGCAGAAGGGTTCCTTTTTCACCACAGCCCCTCTAGCATTTGTTGTTGATATCTTGATAACAGCCATTCTTTCTGGAGATGGAATCTCAGTGTTGTTTTAATTTGCATTTCTCCAATGACCAGTGGTGTTGAACATTTTTTTATATATTTATTTGCCGTTTGTATTTCTTCATCTGAGAAGTGTCTATGCATTTCAGATGCGCATTTTTGGATTGGGTCATTCAATTTTGGGGGTCTGAGTTTTTGAGTTCTTTATATATTCTAGATAGTAGTCCTTTGTCTAAGGAATAGCTGTCAAAAATTTTTTTTCCCACTCTGTGGGTTGCCTCTTCAATCTGTTGGCGGTTTCTTTTGCTATGTAAAAGCTTTTTTTGTTGTTGTTTCAGGCATTAAACTTGGGACCTTGGGCTTGCAAGGCAGGTGGTAGCACCACTGAGCTAAATCCCAGCCACAAAAGCTTTTTAATAAGATGAGATCCCAGTTGTTGATTCTTTGTGATAGTTCCTGTGCTATCAGGGTTTTGTTTAGAAAGTCTTTGTCTACACCAATGTCTTCAAGAGTTCTACCTATTCTATCTTCCGGCCAATTTAGTGTTTCTGTTTTAAGATTTAGATCTTTGATCCATTCTGATTTTAGTTTAGTGCATGGTAAAAGATATGGGTCTAGTTATTTTTTTGTGTGCGTAGTATCAGGGATCGAACTCAGGACCTTGCACTTGCAAGGCAGGCACTGTGCCGCTGAGCTAAATCCTTGCCCCAGTGTGGGTCTAGTTTTAATCTTTGTCATGTGGAAAGCCAGTTTTCCCAGGACCGTTTATTAAAGAGGCTATCTTATCTTTCTTCCAGTGAAGGTGTTTGGCTCTTTTGTCAAAGTTAAAGTGGCTGAGTATGTCTGGAGTTGTTTCTGCATCTTCTAATCTGTGCCATTGATCATTAGGTCTTTTTTTTCCCTAGTACCATGCTATTTTTATCACAGTACCTTTGTAGTATAATTTTAAGTATGGGATTGTGATGCCCCTGCCTTGCTTTTGTTGCCCAGAATTCTCTTTGCTATTCTAGGTCTCTTCTGGTTCCAAATGAATTTTAGGATTGATTTTTGTAATTCTGTGAGATGTTCTTTGAATTTTGATCAGAATTGCATTAAATCTGTATAACAATTTCAGAAGTATGGTCATTTTCATTATATTGGTTCTTCCTACCCAAGAACAAGGGATATCTCTCCGTTTTCTGATATCCTCTTTGATCACCTTTTTCAGGGTACTGTAATTTTCAATGTAGAGTTCTTTTACTTTCTCCGTTAAGAGTGATTCCTAGTTATTTCATTTTTGGAGGGTATTATTGTGAAAGATGTTTCCCTAAATTCTCTCAGTGAGTTTGTTATTTGTGTACAGGAAGGCTATTTTTTTTTTAGGTACCGGGGATTGAACTCGGGTCCTTGTGCTTGCGAGGCAAGCGGTAGAACCACGGCGCTAAATCCTCGGCCCTACACAAACCAGATAAATACAAATTTTGTGTCACTGGTTTATTTTATTGATTAACTGGTTGGTTTTTTGAGACAGGGTGTCATTATGTAGCCCAGGCTGGCCTCAAACTTGCAGTGATCCTCCTGCCTCAGCCTCTCAAATGCTGGGATTATACTCGTATGCCAACCACACCTGGCTTCTCCTCTTTTAAAATAATGTCTATCAGAGTATGAGCAACTTAGTGAGACTTTGTCTTAAAATTAAAAAAAAATTTAAAGTGCTAAGAATATAGTTCAGTGATACACTGGCCCTGGGTTCAGTCCCCAGGAAAGACAGAGGGGGTAGGGGAAGAGAAGAAAGAACCATAAAGTCCCTTGAGTAGTATTTACCATTATTTGAGCAAACCTACTATTTAGCAGGCACAATGCTAAGGCCTTTTCATTCATTCTCAACCCCCATGAGGCAGCTATACATTATACAGAGAAGGATACTGTAGCTGAATAACTAAGCAGTTTTCTTAAGTTCACAAACTACAGGTCTTCTGGACTCCAAAAGGTATCTAAATTAACTGAAATAAGAATCAGGGCTGGGGCCAGGGATGTAGCTCAGCAGCACAGTGCCTGCCTGGCAAGCACGAGGTCTTGTGTTTGATCCCTGGTACAAAAAAAAAAAAAAAAAGAATGAGGGCTATTTCCAAAGTGCAAGTTTAGTGTGAAAGGCATTAGCAATAAGCAAAACTAGCCAATTAAGGACATAAGTAACATTTTCACATGCCATTTAATACAACATTTCATTTTACAAATGAGAAAGTAGAGGCTAAAAAGATCTGTGAATCAAAAAACATGTTTGTTCCTCTATATACCTTGTTGCCTCCCAGCTAGGGATCACCTAAGATAGAATGCCTCTGAGTCATTGGGTCAGTAAATAATAATTAAAACAAAGTAATAATTAAACCCTCTTCTAGCCAGGTGTGGTTATACAGGCCTATAATCTCAGCATTCTGGGAAGCTGAGGCAAGAGGATCACAAGTTCAAGCCCAGCCTGGGCAATTTAGCGACTTAGTGAAAGCCTGTCTGAAAATAAAACATAAAAGGGGTTGGGCATATAGCTCTGTGTGAAAGCCCTGGGTTCAATCCCCAGTACTACAGTATTACCCCCTAAAAAAAAAGCCTCATCTAATCTTGGGCTTTTTTTTTTTTTGGAGACAATGAAGTCCCCTATAGGGCCTAGCTGGCCTTCAACTTCTGACTGATCCTCTTAGCCTCTAGAGTGTAGGGATTGTATACATGTGACTGCCACCCACCCACACACTCTAGGTGGTACTTGGGAGTTATATCCAGCACCTTTCCACTGAGCTACATACTCAGATATTTTTAATTTTTTTTTTTAATTTTGAGAGGATCTTGCCAAGTCACTAAGTTGCCCAGGCTGGACTTGAACTTGCAATCCTTCTGCTTCCCAGAGGGCTGGGATTACAGATGTGTGCCACCACACTGGACCATTTTTTTTCAGACAAAGTCTCACTATGTTGCACAGCTGGCTATGAACTCCTAGGCACAGTGATCTTTCTGCCTCAGCCTCCCAAGAAGCTGGCACTACAGCTACACAGGCATATGCCACTGTGCTTGCACCTTGAATATTTGCTAGGTCTATTAATCCTCCAGGATTCTTTGCACATGCATAGTTCTTCTATATCAATTATCAAATTAGCAAGTGAGCTGACCCAGTTTGACATTTTTCAACTCATTGTAGACTGCTAAACGAGAGGTGTGGAAATATTTCCAAGTGTGTTTTTCTGGGTTGAGGATGGAACCCAGGGCCTGATGCATGCTAGGCAAGTGCCCTACCACCGATCCACATCTCCAACTCCCAAATGTACATTTTTTCTTAAGATAAACCATAACGATGTCCATGAATGAAATACTCCTTAGTAAGTTTTTAAATTTTTTTGGTACCAGGGATTGAACTCAGGACCTTACACTTGCAAGGCAGGTGGCGGCACGACTGAGCTAAATCCCCAGCCCCTCCTTATTAAGTTTATACACCTGAGATATTATGAAACAAACACTGGACACAATTTCATAAAAGACGTAAAAAATGTATGAACGAAGCCAAACAATTAGATAACAATTATCCTAAATGTTTTTGAATTATAGTATTATGTGTATACAATCCATATGAGAGTTAGTATGGCCTGAGGTTTTCCCATGAGCTGCAAATTTGGACCTTGGATTGGATCTAGGCTTTACCATTTACTACCATGTGACCCTAGTAACCTCTTATTTCACTGATCCTCAAATTTGTTCTGTAAAGTACAAGTAGTAATAGACAGACCTATCTCACAAGACTATTGTGTGAATTAAAAGTATTGCAGTCAAAAGCCTATTGAGTCTGAGGATTTAGCTCAGTGGTTCCACCGCCTGCCTCACAAGTGCAAGGTCCCGAGTTTGATCCCCACTACCAAAAAAAAAAAAAAAGCCTATCTAACACAGTAGGTTACAATTATGGCTCCTTTCCAAGTGTGGAGAAGAGGACCAACTAGAAATCTGTAGGAACTGTGGATCAAAAAATAATCTATAAGACTACATTTCCTAAATCTGCTAAATTATATTTGGTAAATAAGGAACCATTTTAAACCAGGTTATTGCAGTGATTATGACAGCATTTTAATAAGGTAACAAAGTCATTTAACACAGCCTTTATTTTCTGTTTCAAAACAAAATTTCCAGGAAACAAAACAAAATACTTAACAATGGTTGGGTACAAATGAAATAAAAATCAGTTTCAGAGAACCAAAATCAGACTATTGCTGAAAGGCAGATCACTTGGTTTCCCACCCCCCAAGTTAATGTCAAAAAGGATTAAAATTAAGTTTAATAACATTCTCTATAATGCTACATTCCCCAGTTAAGAAAGGAGAGTTCACATGTACAACTAAATGTTAAGTGTAGAAAAGTGGCTAAAATTCTGCATACTTCATAGTAAATTATGCATGAAAGTTTATCAATTGCATAAACTTCCTGAGTGGCTCCCATGCTGCACTAGGTCTACATGCTTAATATTCATATCAAACAAATTACAGCTTTAAGTGATTGAGCATGACAGACCTTGAACAACTGTACTTTCTGATTAGTCGCTGTGTCTGCTGAGGGTATGTTCTGGACCACAAAATCTAAATCTCAAATCTTAACTTATACTGCTAAAGAAATGCAAATTTTAAAAAACCTAGAAGGATGATAAGCACACATTTAGGAATTTATTTCACACTGGCACTATTTTTTTTCTCAGAGCCCAGTTTCTCTTCCCTTCTTTCTTGACTTTTGGCCCTTTACTTTTTTTTTAAGTTAAAAGAAAACCTTCCAGAATTGGAGCTGTTCACTTGTACACTCTTCCAGCTATCTCAGTTGAAAATAACTTTAGTGTAACCCAGTTACTGCCCTAGGCCCCTTCATAAGTTAGCTGTAAAGGTCTCTGACCAATGTTTGTGTTTATCCTTCATACAAAAAGATTGTTTCAGGGTGACCTAAAAGCACTTGGCTCCATACAAATTTCATACTAATTTTAATTCAGAAGATTTTTAGGAGGTTTGAATGCTTACATTTTATAATATGGAATTAAAAATTTTAATCCTGGAAATCACATTTAGCAAATCAAGGGCCTTTTCTATATACACTCTCCTTTTCTAGTTCATCTTCACAAAGGGAGCCCGCAATAAGCTACAGATTCAAAAAACACTCTAATCCAGAAAATGGCCTGCATACCACCTCAAATAGCTCAATATTTTTCTGAAGCAAATGAAGTATGAAGTAACTGAATCCCGAACTGATGGCAAATATACCTCAGGAATGTATTTATGCATTACGACTGAAATACAGTTTTACTAATATTAAATATGCTGTAGTGTTACACAGTAAACATATGAAACAAGGAACATCTGGTTACAAACATTTGCTGAGCTTTCAGAAGGGAGAAGGAATGCATTTTCACTGCTTGAAGAATACAGCAAAGAACAAAGTTAATGCCTCTATAAATTTTAGAGATTGGATAAACAATTATATAAAACCCTTACCACCAAGTACAATTCAACTTAAATGCATTCAGCCATTTTAAGGTAGCAAAATACCAGTGAAAATACCTAGTAGTATGCTAGTATGTTGAATGACAGATCACTGGTGTAGGATTTGTCAAATATTTCACTGTGGTAGTTAAAGCAATTTCAAACCATAGCCCTTTAGGCACAGAGATGAGAAATGCATCTCTAGTAAAAAAAAAAAATGCAAAGTTACAGGCACTGGACTGTCTAATTTAGGTAAACTTTAATCATTTGTTTATTTTATAACTAACTCCCATAATTAAGTCCTATATTGCAACCAGTTAAATTTATTTCTGTGATTGCCATTCCCAAATCTCCTAGACTTACTTGACATAGGCACCTGGCTCTTATCACTTAAACACAGATTGGTGGCAGAGATGTCCCTCTTAACTCAAACTCATGGTTAGTGCTGGGACAAAGAAGAATGCCAGATTTATAATCTGAAGGAATACTGAGAATCAAGGCAAAAAAGCAAGTTTCATAGGCAGTGTTTACTTGTGCATCCAAAACAGCACTGAAAACGAGGTAGATAAACAAAAGTAACTGGACTGGAATTAAATCTGAAGTTCTAAGATGATAAATTCCATCATATTGTACATAACACTCTACACCCAATCCAAAAATCACAGCAGAAAAGTGCCTTTTAAACTTTCACAGATAAATTTGCTGTCAAACCATTAGAACTCATGCTTGATATAAAACTTGCAAAGAAGGGATGAAAAACAATGGATATTTGTTATATTACAACAAATTACCTTAAATAGAGATTCAAGACTGCTACAAATATACACATGGTTATTTTCATTAGACTTACACCAACACTGGTTTCATATTTTTATGATGTTACACCCAACTTCACAGACATAGCAGCAGGTACTTCATGATGCAATGTACACATTGCCACATATGGAGATACAGTACTGTTCATCAGACTTGCGCTTTGAGAAGTAAACATGGTGGCTGGACATACACAGTATTCCCCAAATAAATTTTACAAGCATGATGGTTAAGCACAACCTTTTTCTCTTTTACAAGAAAATTAAAAGGATAGTGTGGTGTGCTTTTTGGAAATGAGTAGAAGGCCCTTTTACATAGTAGGCTCTGTTAAGTAAGAAGGGAATTTCTGAGCTTTACCTAAAGAGTTATTTATGTCTGGAGAGGAAAAGTACCTAAGGCAAGGATGAAAACAGCACTATTAAATGACTTAGGAAAAGTATAAAATAATGCAAAACCCATAGGTAGAAAACTAGCCAATACTCAGGTCAAATCTGAATCAAATATTTAAGTAATGGGAAAAAAAGTAAATAAAACCCACAGCAATGTGAATAACTTGGTTTTCATTTCTGCACAAACTCACTTTTTCTGTATTTTTAAATGTATACATGTGTCATATATACATAATGTATACATAACGTGTTAACCCAGCTACTGCAGTCAGCATGGAGACAGCAGTACACTATTCACCATCTTCAAACTTTAGAAGATTACTTTTCTTTCTAAAAAAAACCTGAAAAGATTCTCAATATTACAAGGCACTGCAAAAGTCTGCAGGCAAACAAGAATGAGGAATTATATGTAAACAAGTGGTGACAAAATTCAGAACATATGGTGTAGAGCAGCCATTATTTAAATGTAATTGTACACATCATCCATGGAGCTTTTTTCATCCTGGGGTACACTGTTTAAAAAGATTGCAGCTAGAAGAAGAGGTCATAAAACCTGTAGTGTTTTTACTTTATAGGATGTGTGTCTCAATGTAGCTACATAAAGCCAACTCTTATAGTGAAACACAAATTTAAAGAATTACAGATTTTATAGGAGCATTTTTGTCCCCATGAAAACACTGCAATGTAAGCATTTGCATTACACTAATGTCCTAAAATCACTTCAACTTGCAAACCAGTATTATAGAAGAAACTTAAAAGAATCCATATGTAAGATTTGGAAAGACTCATCCAAAACAAAGGATATTTTATGAAAAGAAACTGCCTCTTATCAATAGTGACTGTCAAAATGCTGCCCTAGATGATGTAAATGATAGTGATAGAATCTTCATCATGTTAAGTGTGGTCCTCAGCTAAGCAATATGTCACGTTTTTCAGAAAGGGTACTGAATGTCACAAAGTAGACTGTGCAAAACAAAAAGAAGTACACCCATTAAGTTTTCCTCATTACCTGGCCAGCCCATGGGGTATAATTTTTATAGGAATATGGAGGAAAGCTTGTTATCAATGCTGAGCAACAATTTGGAATATTTACCAGTAGGTAGAACTCCTGATTGGGTAAACATGTTCTAGAAGACCTTGAAATCTTCCAAGTGGAAGGGTAAGTAGTTTGAACATGTATATATGGTAGCCAATAAATACCATTTAAGAATTCTATTTCGGTTTCATAGACTGAAAACTAGGTAACCTTGTGACCAGCCTTTAAGGGTGTTCAGTTAACCTTCTAGAAAACCAAAGGTGTACATTTTGACATTGCCTCCTTTCCTCCTAAAACTGGATAAAACCCAGTAAAGTGCAACTTGACAGTGATCTCTCTTGATTCTAAAGAGGCTGCCAAACTCAATCTAAGATCTAAAATCATCTAAGACACTATAAACTAATAAGAAATTATAAAAAATGGTAATCCAAAAAAGCTAAGGTCAACTTAAATAGTATCCTTCTAGGTTCTACTATCTCACTTCAGGGGTATATACCCCACATCTCTTAGAACCCTGTAAAGCCAGTGTTTCATGTGTAAATCTCAAAACCTTACAAAACCTACTGTGTCAAGTACATTCCACTGCAGAAAAATGGATCAACAGAGGTGTAACTTGAATCCTCTTTGTTAAGAATATAAGGATTTCTCCCAAATGAGATTCATATTAGCTGTACTATATCCCTGGAAAAAGAATGCAAGCCAAACCAGTGCCTCTCAGATGCTCAAAACCAATGTAATGTGCACATGAGAAACAAGACATAGCTGCTCTGAATTATTACCAAAATCCTAAAGCAAGCTATAGTATCTGTAGAATCAAGGAACTGTTACAGTTCTGTTTTTTTCCTTTCCCTCTGCCTCACTCAAAACAAGGCTTCACTCTTTCTGCTGTGATGACAGGAAGAAAATCACATTAAAAAGGGCTCATGTATTGGTTGACATAGTTATTCTAATTTTATACACCAAAACATTTTCTGCAGCAAGTTACTCTGCCTGCTGTGAAAGGTAAACTGAAGATAATCATGTAAAGAATTCCACAAGACCCCAGCTATTAGAGGGTCTCACTTCGTCCATGTTTGGGGAGAATCACTCTAAGTAATTTTTACATATTTTAAAGAAAAGTATCATTCAGCTGCAGATAGCAGCAGTTAAAAATGGGGGCTTTTCAGCAGTGCATGGAAAGTGTCCTGGAAATGGTAATGCTCAAGTCGAGCTTATTAAAGCATTTTGAACAGTATTTTTAAAAATCAAGTATCAAAGAGGATAGGATTTGAAGTGAAAAAACATTTTGGTGTGCAGTGTTCTATGTGCAATCCACACATTTCTACAGAATGATGAGCTATATCAAATACCACATTGGAACAACAACAACAACAACAACAAAATAAAGTAAACTCAAAGAGGGGAAAAAAGTAGAACCCAAGAAGAAGAAACTTTAAGATCTCAGGTGTTCTGAAAATAATTCTGAAAAAAAAATCTCCATTTTCTTCATCATCTACTCTGATTCACTTGGGACCAGGAGGGATTGTAGCCGGATTCTGCACTGGAGCTGGAAATGCCTGCAAAGTCAACCCTGGCTGGAACGGTCCTCCAGATTGGGCAGGAATTACCACAGACTGCTGTGTTGTTCCTGAAATTCCTACCCATTGTACTGGATACCCTGTGCCCCCCACAGCATTATACTGACAAACATGGGACATTCCATATGAAGATAATGGCCCAGGAAATGAAGGGAGTGGGAGTCCTTGTGGCAAGGAAGTTGGGACAGCTCCACGGATTTGGGACAGAGAAGAAATCCATGTTGGTGTGTAGCCCATAGTAGATGGAGTATTCTAACAAAAACAAAAATAAAAACAAAATATCAGTTTATTTGGTATATGATTTTATCAATTTAATTCCTTCCCATTCTTTTTGGCTTACTACTCTCATTATTATGAGCTACAATTTCAAGAGCAAATTTCTGTGTACTAAGCATAGTTCATTTTAGTTCATTTTCATAGCTGCCCTGCCTTGCCAGGTAGGCATTTTCAGAGGAGAAAACAGAAGTTTAAAACTGGCAGCTAATCCAACAGCACTAAGCAAGTTAATAGTGAGACAGGGATTTGAACACAGTTCTAACTAGTTCTAAGGCTCATACTAAATCTCTATTCACATTTTAGTTTCTCCTTTCCTAGCGTTAACACTAGTCTTCTCTTTTTATTTCTTTCTGCAAGCCTTTGGTATGCTCTCATACAGTGCCATAGACTGAATAGCCCATCTTAGTACATAATTTTTGGATTCAGAGAAGCGTGATCTATTTCTTTCTACTCCACTACCTTAAAGTCTGACATCTCTATTATATTCTTAGAAATTTAAACTGAAGACAAGACAATTATATTTTTGGCAGTATTGAGAAAATTTATTCCTGTATGACTCTTCTTACACTGTATCATAATTATTCATTTACAGAGAGATTACAAAAATCTCATGCACATGGAAATAATAACTCTAATGGATGTGAACAATTCTCTTGTCAGTCTCAAATGCTTAGCTCTTCTAATCTTCTAAACTGAATTGTCAGGTGTAAGCTAAACTTTCAACTTAAGTTAGGGTAAAGGTTTTTAGCTTGACTCAAACATGAATGACAGTGTCTCTTGAGGTGAAAAAACATTTATTTAAAGTTCAGCAATCCCTTCTTCATATCAGTGTTTTCTTTCTGTTAAATTAAAGTAAAATTAAATTTAGTACTTCTGATTCAAAACAGCACATACAGTATGATCACATTTTTATACAGTTATTTCCATGGGTCCATAAACAAACATAGAAAGAGATCTGAAGTGATGTCTATATAAAGGTGATGACAACTATTTCTGGGTGGTGTGATTTGAAGGTGGTATTTTAAATTTTGTATTTGTTTGTATTGATTAAATTCTATAATGGACATTTTTATTTTACAAACACAATTTTTTTTTTTGGTACCAGAGATCGAACTCGGGTCCTTGTGCTCAAAATTTCTTTTTTTAAAAACAATTTTTATTTTTAAAAGACTGAATTAGTTTATAAATCTCCTCTTGAATATTTCAAGGGCATCTCCAATTTAAATGCTCAAAACCAAACATGCAATTTTCTCTTACCAAAACACAGTCTGCTCAGATGCTCCATCTCATTGACTAGAATAATATCCAGTTATACAAGGCAAAAACCTTGCTTTGACACCTCCCCTCTACCATACAACCATTCCATTACCAAATCTTGTCTGTTAAATATTTCTTGGTTATTTGTTCACTTCTCTTCAACTTGGTTTTCCCTAATCTGGACTACTGTGACTAACTCCTGACTGGCTGGCCAAAATCTATCTCCCCCCCCATCCTGTCCTTTTGCTTCAGGCAGAGTGATCTTTAAAAAAACAAACCCACAGGTCTGGTCATGTTAACCAACCCCCTAGGGCTTAAACTGCTATGCATTTTTCTTAAAATAAAGGCAAAAATTTCTTATCATCACCACTTTTAAGACCTTATCTATGCCTTTTGTTTGTTTGTTTGTTTTTTTGGTATTGGGGATCGAACTCAGGACCTTGCGCTTGCAAGCATGGTGCCACTGAGCTAAATCCCCAGCCCAGTTTGTTTGCTTTTTGAGAGAGGATCTTGCTATGTAGTTCAGGCTGGCCTTGAACTCACTATGTTGTAGTCCAGGTTGGCCTCAAACTTGCAGCGATCCTCCTGCCTCAGCCTCCCAAGGGCTGGGATTACAGGTGTGGACCACCATGCCTGGCCCTATCTAACATTTTAGATTCTATTGTGCATAGACTCTTTGCTCTCTTCACTTCAGGAAAACTGGTCTTCAGTTCCTTCATGCACCTTTCCTTATACAGGGCTTTTACATATGTTGTTCTTTCTGCTTGGAATCATATTCCCTTCCACTTTCACCTAGTTAACTCCTACTCATTCTTCAGATTTTGGCTTAATCATTACTTTCTTTTTTGGGCGGTGGGGTACTGGGGATGGAACTCAGGACCTTGTGCTTGCGAGGCAGGTGGCAGCACTACTGAGCTAAATCCCCGGCCTGACTTTCTTATGGAAGCTTTCCTTGACTTCCTTTTACTTGGTCAAATTTCCCTTAATGTATGGTATCATCCTTTATCTTTCTTTTGTAGTTCTTATTACAGTTTCAATTTTATATTTATTTCTGCAAGTCTATTAATGTCTGTCTTATAAGAGTATAAGTTCCAGAAGGATAAGAACCATCCTTGAATCTACTCATCAAACCTATGTCTAGCAGAGGGCTTAGCCACAGTAAAGGTCTTAGTATATGATTGTAGTGCAAACAAAAATGTCTATGAAAGGCTAAAGAACAGTAACATGCAAGAATCTTACTGGGATGGGCTCTCTACACAAAGATATAATCAACTGAACCTAAAAAATACAAAAAAAGTTACCACATATAGGGTACCTAATATTAAAGATACTGCTTTACATTTAATCCTCATAGCAATCCTGCAAGGCAGGTATTATCCCTGTTTGGAAGACATAAAAACTGAGGCAAAAATGATCAAATGACATGCTTAAAGTCACAACTAGTAAATGACTGAGCTGATATTGGAACCCAAGTGTGTTAAACGATCTTTACCACTTTTACTCACACTATTTTCTCTTTATCCTTCCTCTAAACATCCTCCCTTATACTGCAATAAAATACTACCTGACTATTCAATAAAAGCTTCCATTCACACATTACTCAGAAGGTCTCTCACTGGCAGTACAAATACATTTATGTTTTGAAACCTGCCTTTAAAGGCTTCCAAATTTTACAATGGTGATATCTGTGTATCAACAGTGCCAGGAATTAAATACACAGAGCCACAAGCAAATACATTGCTTACTAGTTTGGGAAATCTAGGATTTGAAAATTTTTATTCAGTATTAACAATAAAAAAAAAAGGGACCGGGGATTTAGCTCAGTGGTTCCGCCACTTGCCTTTCAAGTGCAGGGTCCCGAGTTCGATCCCCAGTACCAAATGAAAAAAAAAGAAAACAATAAATATATTTTCATACTTTCTCTACTAAACTATATAAAACTATATATATATACACACACATGCATCTAACAGACACAAACATCACAGACACACATATATCTTTTTCAATTATGAGGGTTCTGATTCTAAGCCTTACCATTTTAACAGGTTTATTTATTTTGAAAAACTGTTACTTAACAAACAGGAAAGTACAAAGTAAAATAAGGCCCAGGGCTGGGGATTTAGCTCAGTGGTTCTGCCGCCTGCCTCGCAAGTGCAAGGTCCTGAGTTCGATCCTCAGTACCAAAAAAAACAAAGGCCCAAATTCCAGCATCCAGCATTTTTGTATCTCTTTATGTACATAAACATATATCTAATGTATGTAATTTTGCATAAATTATATTATACTATATATACTCTTCTATACACCTGCCTTCTTCCCACTCCAGAACGCATTATGGACATCTTTCTGGATTTCAATTGCATGTATACTTGACTAAAGCCACTTGCAATAAATAGGGATCTTTTCTATAAACTCAAGAACATCTTTTATATTTTGGGTTTCCCAGCTTTAAGTTCTTTTTCATACTAAACAAAGATAGTTAATATAACTTATTGCAATGCTGATGTGAAACAAGATAGCTGATAGAATACTCTAAAATAAGGGACAACAAACACCACATCTTTTCATAAAACGCTTCTTCTTTTTTGGGGGGGGTACCCAGGATTGAACTCAGGATCTTGAACTTGCAAGGCCATAAAACGCTTCTTAAAGGTGCAAAGCCATTTGTTTACATATTATCTAACATTGCTTTTACACTACAATAGACCTGACTAATTGTAGCCATCTGGCTTGGAAAATCTAAAATATTACTACCTGGACCCTTCCTGAAAATTTGCTGACCCTTGGTCTAAAACACAATTTACTCAAAGACAAGGCAAATCTAGATAAGGATAAAAATCTTTATGTAATCAAGACACACCATTTTCTCATACTAACTGGGCTTTCTTTTTTTTCCTTTTTGGTTTTTTGAGACAGGATCTCGCTATGAAGTTCAGGCTGGCCTTGAACTTAGTGCGTAGCCCAGGATGGCCTCAAACTCACAGCAATCCTTCTGCCTCAGCCTTCCAAGTGTTGGGTTACAGGTGTGCACCACTACACCCAGTTTTCTTATAGTAACTGTAACCACTGGCCTAAGTAAAATCAATTTTTATGGTTTTAGTGCTCATAAATAGAGGATGAGGTATAAACAACTTGCTTCATATACCTTGTTCCAGTTTTCAGTCTCTAATTTTTGTTGACTTTGTTTAAGTTGGTTTAAACTTGGTTTAATAAGAGAATTTCCAACTGTTTCCTTTGTCCAGTCATCCACCAGCTTGTGTAAGTCATCAGTGAACATTCCTTTTTTACTGGCTGGAGATTGCTGGCATGATGTTCTACTGCTTTCTGCACACAGTGGATCTGTATAAAACAAAAACCAAAAAGGCCACGGATTTAGCTCAGTGGTTCCACCGCCCGCCTCGCAAGCGCAAGGTCTTGAGTTCAATCCCCGGTACCAAAAAAATAAAAATAAAAAAAAAATTTTTTTAATACTATTGCTCATGCTTATTAAATCATTCTCATAGAAGAGATTAATAGAGTTCTAATTCCTCTGATTTACAAACCAACAATTTACAGAGTGGGTCTAAAATCAATTTTAGAGTGTACAGTTGTGGAATTTAAATGGAACATTTCCAGTATTAGACATGCATGTACATGCATGTGAACATTTTTTGCACGTTATGGCCATTTATTTGAATCATGAAAAAATACGGAAAATGCAATAGACAATGCAATAAGCCAACCAGGTACTTTCCTTTGCTATCATTGAAATAGTGTTATTCTATTTTATAGGTGGGGAAACTGGGACACAGAAGGTAAACAAATAGGGTAATATGCTATGGACAGAATTCAGGTTTCCTGACTTATTGTTAGATCAGTGTACTTTCCACTATAGCATGACATACTACATAATAAACTGAAAATTAGATGAAGAAATTGCTTAATAAGGAAGAACATGATAATCTCCATGATTGCTTATATAGTCTGTGATTCTTTATAAACACTACAATATTGAAAGACTAAATTCACAGAGGTTAAATATTAAATGGAAACATTAGTGAGAATTGCTTAAGACTGTAATGAGTTAATTGAAACATTCACATATGAGAATTTTATGACAAAAGTATATACTAATTTCAAGCAACTATGACACACCAGAATAACATATGAATCTTGTTGGAATTCCTAGTTTTCAAAGGCTTAAAATTTTGAGGCACACAAGTTAAGTTTATATCAAAAATATCATTTTTTCTTGTTATCCTTCTGCACATTCACTTAATTCTCTGACAACTTTAGTGAGGAAACAAACAGCACAACAAAGTTGAGGAAGATTTCAGAGCTTACACCTTTTTCGGTTAAAAAGATAAAATAACTAGAAATATTATCCCGGCACTTTTGCCCACTTAGCTTCACTTAGGAATATTTTTGCGCACACTCCCTTTGGCTTCTAAAAAATTTGTTGTACAAAGGTAGGTTATTTATTTATTTTGCAGTACTTGCGGTTGAACCCAGGACCACTACACTGAACTATATATCCCCAGCCATTTTTTATTTCTTGTTTTGAAACCGGGTCTTGCTAAGACACTAATTTGCCTAAACTGGGCTCAAACTTGCAATTCTCCTATCTCAGCTTCCCACAGCATGAATGGTAGCTTTAAATGTCATTCATTAAAGAACATTTCTGTACTAAGGGAAAACACAGGATCAGGACTGATATACAACTCTAGTGGAAGTAATTATCTGAAATACTAGATTGGTAGTCAGTGATGGTTGTTGCATAATAGCCAACAATTGGGTGAAAAAATATTAACAAATCAAGTACCATATTTAAATAGAACAGGGGCTAGGGTAATAACACTCCTAAGTAAGCAACTGAAAATGTTTCACACACACACATACACATGCACACACACCACCCCAAAAGTTTCTAAGAACAACTGTCATGTAATAAGAAAAAAAAGACATTCGAATGTTCTTCAGCCTATGCTTTACATATGGTACAGGAATATTTGATTGAAATATTCATATTATACTGTAAAAGACCACTTAATTTAATTCAGGCATGGCGATACATGCCTGTAATCCCAGCTACTTAGGAAGTTAAGCAGGAAGATCACAAGTTCAAGTCAGGCCCAGGCAAAGTAGCAACTTAGTGAAACCATCTTAAAATTAAAAAAAAAATTTTTTTTAAGGGTGGGAATGTAGCTTAGTGCAAGGTCCTTGGGTTCCCTGCCCAGTTAGGGGATATAGGGTGTGACAACTTAAAGTTCACAAGCAAGAAAATGAGTACTTCACAAATGTAGTTTATGATAGGTGGTACCAACATTACTTATTAACTTCAAAGGTACTCATTAATATTCTTTTCTTAATGATGAAATAAAACCAGAATCAGTCCTTGGTGTTCTATTTTGTTCTTTCCCACAAAATAATGCCTATATTCACTATATTCAGGTAGTTTTAGTGATTATCCCACTGCAAATATCTAAATGTCTCTCTCTTTTTTTGTTTTTTGAGACAGTCTCTCTCTCTCTCTCCATATATATATATATATATATATATATATACACCAATTTTATACTTAATTCCAAAATGTGCTTTTCTCCCTGGATATCAATAAATCATTCAACTCAATACACCTAGTGTCAAACCTATCACGGTCCTGGCATGATAGTTCACCTATATGTCATATTTCTGTTAAGGATACCTCATTTTCTTCAAACTATCCAGATTCAGATCCACAAACACACACATATATAGTACATGGAATGAAAATTCACCCTATTCATTTATTGTATATTCTTATTTCTTTTTTTTTTTTTTTGGTACCAGGGATTGAACTCGGGTCCTTGCGCTTGCGCAGCAGGCGGCGAAACCACTGAGCTAAATCCCCCGCCCTGTATATTCTTATTTCTACAACTCTCTAAACTCTTAATCATCTTATGCATGGTTTATCATACTTGCAATGATCTAAATGAACTTATTTCCTGACTCTAGCCAATATATTCTTCACACTACCATCAGATTAATATTAGTTAAATGATGTTTTCAAGCTGGATGTGGTGGCGCATATTTGTAATCCCAGCACTCAGGAGGCTGAGGCAGGAGGAAGGCCTCAAATTTGAGGCCAGCCTGGGCTACATAGTGAGTTCAAGGCCAACTTAAACTGCACAGTGAGAACCTGTCTCAACAACAAGAATAACAACAAAATGCCATTTTCAGCATTTTACTCCTCTGCAAGAGAGAAAGAAAGAAAGAAAGAAAGAAAGAAAGAAAGAAAGAAAGAAAGATCAATGTTCTTTAATGCTAACAATGGATTCTCAACTTGTTTAGGAGGCAAAGTCCTTGGAAATCATGCTTGTCTCCATAGAACAAATACATTATCTTATTATTTTCAAATAAACATTATTAAGATTACCTATGTAACTGTGTATTAGATCAGATACATTATCTTACACTAAACTCTAGAACAGACAAATGGTAGCAATTTTTTTTAGAAAGTATGGAAAAAAACTTTCTAGGGTAAGCCTTCCATTTCACCTGTATGTTATACTGTCTTTGTCCCAACTAAGTCTTTCATTTTGCCATTTGCATGCCTTAATAGCATGTGATTCTACCTGACACTTCTTTCCACTTAACTTTAAACTTGCCCATTTATGCTTAAAACCAACTCAAATCCTGTCTCCTGCATAAAGCATTCTCAGACCATTATCCTTCTGACAATCTTCCACTTAGTCCTCTCAATCCACTGCAGACACACTTTATAGCTTTGGAGTCAGACAGACTTGGATTCCCTTACTTACTGGGATCCTAATACAGTTTCTTTCCCTCACTACCTAGAGAATCCTTTCCTATTAGAGACAAACACTGGTATCTATACACCTTGCACAGTTCTGAGGATTAAGGACAGGTACAGTATGCAGTGTGATTATCTTTCAGCATTCTCAAGACTACCCATTCTGTGACTTAGTAAAGGTCTCACAGGTGTCAGTATACAGATGTATTCATGGCTAAGGGTTTTTACAATGCAATGATACACAGTGGGGTTAGGAGAAAAGATAAGAGTCTTGAGAAATTTATGCACAGAATTCCATATGTTCTCTCCCTATTGTGAGGGTACAACATAAGCCTGCTTTTTACTCTAGTGACAAAAAAATAGGTGCACCGGTACCCTCCACCCTGCTGCCATGAGGGCTGCAGCCCTGGAGCTCACTTCCATGCAGGCTGCACGGTATCTGAATCTACGCTGCAGAGGCACCAGGTGACATGGTTATGAGCTCAAGATAGAACAGAAATGAACAACAGAGAGAGGGCCTCTCTGAGGCTCTTCAATGAAAATTGAAGCCTACTGGGAAACTGAAGAAAATCTCTGCAATAAAGACACACTGGACCACTGTGGTTGGTTAAGTTGGTGGGATCAGCACCTCCCATAGAAACCTAGGCTCACTTTGGAGGAAGGACAGCTGGATCCTGCAGTAGAACCTTGCAGAGTTCAATCCTGCAAGAGGTCAGGGACCTCTACTTGGGCCTTGCAGCCAGAAATCAGCCTGAATCTCAATGAACTACAGCTGGTTTGCTGAGACTAATAGACTTAGATCTGCGCACTATTGCCCAGGTTGTCTACCAGGACAACAGAGACACACCCTGAGGGAGGTACCCCCTTAAAAAAAATTTTTTTTTCTTTTCTTTTTTTGTCTCTCTTCCCTCATTGTTCCTGTCCTATTTCGGATTGTTTTTCTTGTTCTCCTCTTCTCTCAACTGTCACTATGATTATGGGAAGGTGAATACAGTCTCTAGCTTCCCTAAGGCTGTTAGCTTGTTCTGTTCTTGTCAGTGTTCCTTCACTCTGTCTTTTCCTCCTGTCTTCAACAGTTTCCTACAATTTGCATGATATTCTCGTCTCCTGTGGCCTCACTTCTAACCTTTCCCTCTCCTTCTATTTCTCTATCCTTCCCTCCCCAACCTCTTCTAAATCCTTATCCCAAAGGGCAAATTTGCAATATTGAAGGGTTTATTTACTACAAACATATTTTGGGCTAGTCCTTGACTTTGATCTCGCTCACATGGTTAAAGGTGACACACTAATTGCTACCACATATTGTCATTTTTTAAGGTGTGTTTGATGCTATTGTTGCTGATTGTAGCAACTGGACTAAGGTGTCACGACTGATTTAATCAGTTGTCCTCTGTAAGATATCTCTGAGAAGCAATCATTCCATAAGGGCTCTAAACACAAGTGATAAAAATACTCACACTAAGCAATACTGAAGTATCAGCCCAGGAATTAAAGCAAAAAAAAAAAAAGTACCAACAACAAAATAAGAAATGAGAAGACATTTAAGCAAGGTGCAAACCCAGACTGCCAGCTCACCAAAGGCAAATTCTGGGGGAAACGAAGTGGAAAAATCTAATAATCAACCACCTGGACACCCTGAAATTATAGCACAGGAAATAACAAAACACATGAATGAGGCTCTAGAAAAATTCAAAACAGAAATAATTTCCCAGATAACTACAGAGATGGTGAGCAAGAATGAAAGACATGATTAGAGACTCTAGAACAAAAACAGATAAAAAAATAGATGAGCTCAGGACCATGATGGAAGCCATGAATACTCAGCTTAGGAAAGAAATGGCAACAATGAACTCCCAACATAGGAAAGAAATGGAATCCATGAAACAGATTCAAACAGATATTCAGGAGATTAAAACCTCCACTGAAAGTATTCACAGCAGATTGAGTGTATGTGAAGACAGAATATCAGATATAGAAGACAGGATTGCGGTCAGTGACCATGAAGAGAGATCGATCCAGCAGCTGCTAGATGATGCAAAAAATAATAATATAAGACTGATAGGAATCCACAAAAAAGCAGGAGAAAGTACAAATGACAAAAAATCCGTTCACAGAATTAATGACAGAAAACTTCCCAGAGGAAAAGAATTTCACATACAGATAAGTGAGGCATATAGAACCTCAACTAGCCATGACAGAAAAAAAGTTTACACCTAGACATATAATAGTCAAGATCTCAGAAACCCAACAGAAGATCAAAATCCTACAAGCAAATAGAGAAAAGAAAGAAATCACATACAAAGGAAAGCCCATCAGAATCAAAGCAGACTTTTCGACACAAATGTTAAAGTCAAGAAGAGACTGTAATGAAGTATATCAATCCCTAAAAGAAAATAACCTCCAACCTAGACTGTTGTATTCTGGAAAATTATCTTTCAAAATTGATGGGGAAATTAAATACTTCCATGACAAAGAAGACCTGAGAAACTTCATGAATACCAAACCAGCACTCCACACAATTCTAAACAATATCCTAGAAAAAGGCAAGGAGGATCACAACTCCACGAGGACCAACAGAGCGAAGCCATCAGGCAAGGCAAAAAATTAAAGGGAAAAGGGGAAAAATAAAAAAAAGAGCCAAAAACAGTAAAACATCATGATAAGGATGAGTCAATATCTATCAATTATAACCATCAATGTTAATGGCCTCAACTCACCAATCAAAAGAAACAGACTGGCAGAATGAATTAAAAAGCAAAATCCAACAATATGCTGTACACAAGAAACACACTTAATTAAAACAGAAATTCACAGACTGAAAGTAAAAGGATGGAAAACAACTCTCCATGTGACAGGAACCCGGAAAAAAGCAGGGGTAGCTATTTTATTTGCAGACAAGGTAGATTTCAAACCAAAACTAATTAAGAGGGACATCCTCGTAAAGGGAACAATCTAAGAAGAAGAGATGACAATTCTAAATATATATGCACCAAATAATAGTGCTCCCAACTATACAAAACAAATATTAATGGACATGAAAAACCAAACAAGCACTAATACAATTGCAGTAGGAGACATCAATACTCCACTATCACAAATAGACAGATCATCTAGACAGAAAGTCAACAACAAAATAATGGAAATGAACCAAACTTTTGAACAAATGGACTTAATAGGTGTCTACAGAGTGTTCCACCCCACAAAATCAGAATACACATTCTTTTTGGCTGCACACGGGTCATTATCCAAAATAGATCACATACTAGATCATAGGACATGCTTAAATAAATGCAAAGAAATTGAAGCTACCCCCTGTATATTATCAGACCATAGTGCAATACAATTGGAGATCAATAGCATAAGAAACCACAAGAACCCCTAAAACACATGGAAATTGAATAACACCCTCCTAAACAACCAATGGATCACAGAGGAAATTAAAGAAAAAATTAGACAGTTTTTACAATTAAATGATATTGCCAGTACAAAATACAGGAATCTATGGGACACAATGAAAGCAGTTCTACAAGGGAAATTCATAGCAGTGAATGACAATACCAGGAAAACAGAGAGAGCTCAAATAAACAACCTAATGCTTAACATAAAGCTTCTAGAAAAAGAAGAGCAAGACAAACCCAGAGTTCGTACAAGGCAGGAAATTATAAAGATCAGAGCAGAGGGCCACGGATTTAGCTCAGTGGTTCCAGTGGCTGCCTCGCAAGCGCAAGGTCCCGAGTTTGATCCTTGGTACGAAAAAAAAAAAGAATGAAAAAGATCAAAGCAGAAATCAATGCAATGGAGACTAACAGAACGATACAAAAAAATCAATGAAATGAAGACTTGGTTTTTGGAAAGCCTAAATAAAATCGATAAATCCTTAGCCAACCTTATTTAAAAAAAGGAAAAAAAGGCTCATATCCATGCAATTAGGAACAAAAAAGGAGAAGTCACAACAGATCCAGCAGAAATCCAAAGGATCATCAATACCTACTTTGGGAACCTGTACTCTAATAAAATGGAAAACACAGAAGAAATGGACAGATTTCTAGTTACATATGAATTACAAGAGTTGAATGAAGATATAAAACTCCTGAACACCCCAAATACAATCAGTAAAATTGAAAACGTAATTAAAAATTTACCAACAAAGAAAAGCCCAGGCCCTGATGCATTTACAGTTGAATACTACAAGACATTTAGAGAAGAACTGCTGCCACTACTCTTTAAACTCTTAATGAAACTGAAATGGAAGCAACACTCCCAAACTCATTCCTGGAAACAAATGTTCCTTTGATTCCAAAACCAGGAAATGACCCGACCCCAAAAGAGAACTACAGGCCAATCTCCCTAATGAACATAGATGCAAAAATCCTCAACAAGATACTGGCAAAGAGAATACAGAGGGTCATCAAGAAGATCATACACCCTAACCAAGTTGGATTTATCCCAGGGATGCAAGGATGGTTCAATATAGGTAAAACAATCATGTAATACCCTATATTTACAGAGCCAAGAACAAAAACCATATGATCATCTCAATAGATGCAGAAAAATCATTCGACAAAATCCCACACCTATTCATGATAAAAACCCTACAAAAAAATTGGAATAGAAGGTCTTTATCTCAACCTGATTAAGGCTATCTATGAAAAATGAACAGCCAACATCATGCTAAACGGTCAAAAACTGAAAACTTTCACGCTAAAATCAGGAACAAGACAAGGATGTCCACTATCACCATTCCTGTTCAATATAGTTGTTGAAACATTAGCCATAGCAATTAGACAAGAGAAAGAAATAAAAGGAATAAAGATAGGAAATGAAGAAGTTAACTGTCATTATTTGCTGACACAGAAGATCCCAAAAACTCCACCAGAAGGATTTCAGACTTCATAGACAGATTCAGTAGAGTAGCTGGATACAGGGTCAACACTCAAAAATCAATAGCCTTCTTATACATGAATAACAGACTCACTGAGAAAGAAATTAGAGAAACAATCCCTTTCACAATAGCACCCCCCAAAAATGAAATATCTAGGAATCAATATAATGAAGGAAGCGAAAGACCTTTACATTGAGAACTACAGCACTCTGAAAAAAGAGATCGAAGAGGATATAAGAAAATGGAAAGACATCCCCTGTCGCTGGGTAGGAAGAACCAATATAGTGAAAATGGCCATACTTCCAAAACTACTATACAGATTCAATGCAATCCTGACTGAAGTCCTAACAGTATATTTCACAGAGCTAGACAAAACAACCCAAAAATTCATTTGGAACGAGAAGAGACCTAGAATAGCAAAAGTCATTCTAGGTAACAGAGATATGGCAGGGGGTATCACAATCCCAAACCTGAAACTATACTACAAAGCTACTGTGATAAAAACAGTATGTTACTGGCAAAGAAACACACCTGAGGATCAGTGGAATAGATTAGAAGATGCAGAAACAACTCCAGACATACTCAGCCACCTCATCTTTGACAAAGAAGCCCGGAAGGAAAGAGAGCCTATTTAATAAATGGTGTTGGAAAAACTGGATTTCAACCTAAAGTTAGACCCATATCTATCACCATGCACTAAACTAAAATCAAAGTGGATTAAAATGTAAATATTAAAACAGAAACACTAAACTTGCTGGAAAATAAGTTAGGTAGAACTCTTGAAGACATCGGCATAGGAGAGGATTTTATGAACAAAACCTCAGTAGCACAGGAATTAGCACAAAGAATCAACAACTGGGATCTCATCTCATTAAAAAGCTTCTGCACTGCAAGAAAAACCACCAACAGAGCTAAGAGACAACATACATGGTGGGAAAATATTTTTATCAGCTGTTCCTCAGACAAAGGACTACTAATTAGAATATATAAAGAACTTAAAAAAGTGAAACTCCCCCAAATTTAAAGACCCAATTCAAAAACGGGCATCGAAAAGAACAGCCATTTCTTAGACAAAGAAGTAAAAGGAGTAAATAAACATATGAAAAAATGTTCAACATCACTGGTCATTCGAGAGATGCAGATGAAAACAACGCGGAGATTCCACCTCACCCCAGAAAGAATGGCTGCTATCAAGAAATCAACCAATAACAAATGTTGGCAGGGTTGTAGGGAAAGAGGAACCCTGCTCCACTGCTGGTGAGAGTGTAGACTGTTGCAACCACTGTGGAAATCAGTATGAAGATACCTCAAAAAACTAGGATTAGAAGTCCCATTTGAACCAGCTATTCCTCTGCTGAGTATCTTCCCAAAAGAATTAAAAGAATCATACCACAATGATATATGCCCACCCATGTTCACAGTGGCACAGTTTGTAATAGCTAAAGCTTGGAAATAGCCCAAGTACCCATCAACTGGAGACTGGATAACGAAAATGTGGTTTTTTCATAAAATGGAGTACGACTCAGCCATAGAGAATGAGAAACTGGAGACATTTGTAGCTATGGATGCACATTGAGGCCACACTCTTAAGTGAAATAAATAGGACACACATGTGTAAATACTAAATCGTTCCTCTGGTATGAGAAACTGAAAGTGTAAATAAGGATTAAAATGTTAATTTGAAATAGGAAGAAAAAGTCTGAAGTGGTAGGGTCAGTGGGAGGGGTAGGGGAAAGGAAAGAAGGGAAAGGAAAAAATATGGGATAAGAAATAAATGGAAACAAAGTCTTTGCAAATAGGGAGGGGTGGAGGAGTTGAAGGGAGGGCAGGGGAATGGGGAAAAAAAAGAACCAAGATACATCATGTAAAGGTACAAGTTCCCAATGATGAATGTAAATGTATTGTATACCTGAAATGTACCAATAAAAGAATTTAAAAGAAAAAAAAATAAAAGGAAGAAAAATACACCAAAAAAAAAAAGTTGTACAAATTTCTGTCCAGGGAAGCCCAATAGATACTTGGCTTTTGTTAGAAGCTGGTCATAAAGCAAATCCCAAAATTCCATACTCTCCAAAGGAAAACAAGCATTCAGCATAAATTACATTATTTGTACCAATAAACTTGACAATGTACACTACTTACCATTTAGGGAACAGAGAGAAAACAAGTTCCCACACATCAGGCATGGGTCAAACTTGCAATTAGGCCTCTCCAAATATATCAGTCTGATACTCATATTATAAGTTATGCACATACATTATAGATACCATAATATTGCAATGCTTGTGTCAAATCACATTTCCCAAATGAGAAGGGGACCAACAGGTGGAGGGAGTGGAAAGTAAAAAGAATTAAAATGTGTTATGTACATGTACCAACTGCCATGAGGAAGGTAATCTTTTTTCCCCCCCCCATTAACTTTATTGGTACATTTTAGGTATAAAATACAGTTACATTCATCATTGGGATCTTGTACCATTACATGAGTCTCTTGGTTCTTATTTTTTTTCCCCTTCCCT